>VXBL01001982.1:786344-944515 GCA_013400195.1 Aramus guarauna | reverse complement strand
GGCGTCTGTGGGGGGGGTGGCGTGGCCGTGTGTCCCCGCGGGGCGGCGGGAGCGGCCCTCTGTCTCGTCCCGGTGGGCCCGGGGCTGCTGAGGGTGCCGTCGGGCCGTGGTGTGGGAGGCGGGGAGTGCCGGCGGCGCTGGGAGAAGCCTGGATCTCAGGAGACGCTAGAACGTTAGCGGCACCTGGATTTGGTTCGGGTCACCTCACTGGCGTTGCCTTCCTTGTGCAGCACCACGCTGCTTTGCCCTCTGGTTTTGTTCTGTGGGTTCGTGCCCCAGCTCTCGGCGCTGTTTCCCGGACATCCTCTGGGTTTAGTGCGGAGGGAGGGAGTTCACTCGCTGCTCATTCCCCTGACCGTCAGCTGCCACCCGGGCGGCCCGGCCTGGCCCAGCCCAGCCTCTGCAGGTTCCCTCCGCAAACCTGTGACCCAAACCCAGTATGTCCCAGTAAGGAAACCCAGGTAGCGTGCTTTTCCCCCACAAGGGATGGCCGTTTTGTTCCTTTCAAATATCCCAGAGTATGAGCTCTCACAGGTCAGCACGTTGCTTGTTTTAATGGTTCTATATGCTACTGTAATGCAAATCAGTAGGTGTTTCTATTTAGATATTACTGTTCAAGAACCACCATTAAATCATCTAACTAATGTATTTATCTTAACTGAATGTGAATGTGTGTGTGCTGTTATTTATGTTGGGGTTTTTTAATATGTTTTTAGGTAATCTGATCCCAGCAAAAATACTGGACTACAGAGCATGGGAATCTGAAGACCTCTGTTTCTCCTAGAAGAGGTGAAGAAGCTGGAAACAGTAACGTTAAAAATCTTTGTGGAGGGATTAATCTGCAAAAAACATGTACTTATGTCTGAATGGGTTTCATTTGCAGATGAAAAAAATGATCAGCTGGAAGGTGCTAATGGCCAGACGTGACCTTCTTTCTCAAATCTGATATGTGAAGTGATTTAGCCTTAGGAGGTTTTTCCCTATCATTTTAATAAATTTTTATTATTATAGAAATTGTCACTTTGGGTTAAACAGAAAGGTAAGCACATTTTTATCTTAAATCTAAAAATCTCTGCCCGCTTTTTGCAAAAACTGAAGACATTCCTTTCAGAAGCTCTGTGTTTGAATGAATTGTGCACTAGTTTGCTATCCCACTGAAGTAAAACTAAGTAAATGAATCCATATTATAGTTTATTTTTACCAGCTTTGTTACTTGGCTGTAGGCAAGATTCTGTTCTACTTCCAGTTGGGAGTGGGGGGAAGGAAAATCATGTATTTTCTTGAAATCCTTGTGAAACTCATAGAAATGCAGTACTTTGTCATAGCACGTTTTATAAATTACAGTGCTCATCACTTTAGAATGGTTTTCAATTTCATTTATTTTTCAGAATCCTAACATTCTTTGGCCTTTTTGCCTGATTTGCAAAATGGGGAAGATGGTTAAAAAGTGGAAAAATAAGTATATTATTTTTATTTTAAAAGTGGGTTAGAGAACAAGATTATTTGTATTAAATCTATGTGATGTAAGATTTTCCCCTTTTATGAAAGGGAAGCAGAATTATATCAGCTATTGGTATTTCTCCAGCTAAAGAACAATAAATGAATAATGCAAATGATCAGTGTATATAATTACTGTATTACTGCTTAGCATGCTGTTGGATTTTTTTCTTTTTTTCAGCTGAACCTTACCTCCTGTTTATTCATTGTTTCCAGTGATAAAATAAGGAGAGATGGGAAACCCAGAAAACATTGGAGATGCATATGTTGCTGTGATTCGTCCAAAAAATACTGCTAGCCTGAATTCTCGGGAATATCGAGCTAAATCCTATGAAGTAAAACTTTATTTTTTTTTATTTATTAAAAATATTAAAAATCATAAAATATAGTAAATATATAATACAGCAGAAGACAAAATATTACAATAACATTGCTTAAATAATGTCTATGTATGTCACGTATCTACTATGCATTGCCTCATCCTTATGGGATTTGAAAACGTTATGGTTTTGTAATATTTGTGCGTTTCATGTCATTTCGGGGCCTTTTGCCCTGTGGGCTGCTCAGTGCAAGGGTACAGCTTATTCTGTTTAACCTTACTGTTATGGAGGTCATTCTGGCTTTGCCATCCTGCTCCTCCACATTCAGTGCTTCCTGAATTATATTACTGCTTTTACAGTGGTACAATGAATAAACAAATATTTTTTTTTTTTAAAAATGTTCTGTACTTGTTTCAGTTGTGCTTAAACTCATTTGGTTTCTTTATTGTTTGAAAGATTTTGTTGCTCGAAGTTCCCATTGAAGGCCAAAAGAAAAAAAGAAAAAAAGTTTTGTTGGAAACTAAACTGCAGGGAAGCACTGAGATAACCCAGAGCATCTTGGATTATGTATTAGAAGCCACCAAACCAATTTCACCAGCCAATCAGGGTATTAAAGGTAAAAACATTTTAATCTAATGTATTGTTGATAGCTCTATAAAAATAGTTTAAAAATCAAATGGGCATGGAAAGTTTGTGCAAAAGCATGAAATTAGTTTAAAAAAAGAAGGTGTGTTCTCAGGTTCATCAAAAAAACCCAAGCCAACGATACAGCTAAAACCTTTAATTTACCTTTGTTTTCTTTTACCTTCCAACTCTCTATAAAATGCTTACTAAAAGATTTTTATTAAGTGAAACTGCCTGCCTGTACTACTTCTTCACCTCAAATTGAGATTTATAGCTAAATTTCTAGTAAATCAGGTTGAAGGGGCTTTTTTTATCCTTAATTTCAGCTAAAACTTGACTTGATCTAGTGAATTGATCACTTCTAAAGTCTGTTCTAAAGCCAGCATTGTTCGGCAGACAGTATCTACATGAAAATTTTTGGCATAACTGTATCACAGATGTAATTTGATTAGTACATTTTCTTTTTCATTGTTGCATAACAGGTCTAGCAAACAACCTCTCACTTGTGCTGACAAAAATTGTTTTAGCCAGCACATTTCGTTTCCAGATTGGTATAAACTATACTGACTAAAGCACTTTTTGCTGCGTACCTCATCTCTGCTTTGCAAGTGAGGTTATACTGGGAAGGTTGTCAGTACGGACAAGACAATGCGGTGCTAACAATTTAGAAAAGGAATAGCTGGTTGCATAGTAAAATGTTGCTGGTGGCAATAAGTGGAGTTGGATGGACTCAACAAAGCTAGTCGAGCAGCAAACATGAAATAACATAATAGAATTAATACATGTCGAGGAATGCCTAGTAAAAACAAAAACTATGATTCTTACACAGTTCAGGGAGTTTTAAATTGACTCAGACAGAGGACCCAAACATTAATATGCACAGCTTAGTGTGGCCACTGCTAAAATATGCAGCTGAGGTCAGAAAAGCAAACAAAATGCTAAATTCTGTAAGGGCAGAAGGGAGGATGACATGGAAAATACTGTCCTACTGCATGAATAAAGCATTCACCTTAATGTGGAATATAGCATGCAGCTGTGCTTTCCTATTTCAGAAACCATCTTGTTTAATTTAAAGATAGGTGGGTTAGGGGGTGGATGCTATGAAAAAATCAGAGCTATAGAAAAGTTGCTATGAAAAAAGGGAAACAGTCATGTCATTTTTCATGTGAATGGCTATACATGTGTTTATGTTCTTTATTTTTTCGTATGTATTTAGATTTTCTTAGCTTGCTTTAGATAATAGTGCATAGTAGATTTTTTTTTTTTCTTCCTAGAAATTAGGAAGGTTGAGTCTGGTAAGCTTTCACATAGCCAACTCTAGATTTTTTGTTTGTTTGTTTTGTTGATTAATTAATTTTTTATTTTTTTTTTTTTAATACTGTGCTAGGAAAGCGTGTAGTGTTAATGAAGAAGTTTCCTCTTGATGGTGAGAAGGCAGGCCAGGAGGCATCACTTTACATTGTTCCAACTGTTGTGAAAGGTAACATTGAACATAATTTCTGAAGTTGCAACCATTTTAGCAGAAGTTCAGTTGAGGGTTTATTAAGTATTTTTATGAATATGCTGTATGGCTTTGTCTGTATTTAAACACTAACATTCAGATGGAAAATTCTCTCTTTAAAACTTTAAAAAGTTACTTTAAGGAAAAAACCCTTGGTTTTAACGTATTGCCTTTGTTTCTGTAACAATAGCACACTTCTGTTTTAAGCTGTATTTGTTCACTTGATTATATTTCAAAACATATGCATTAACTTGTTTAGAATTTACTTAATGCAAGCGTAAATAAGACATCCTATTCAGTTCAGTGTTGTTTACTCAGAGAAGAATGCTTATTGAAATCGTTTTGTTTGAATAAGGAATGGTGAATAAAGTCTTTAGAAGGCAAAGTAAATTGCTTGTCAGGAAAGTATTTTTTAAAAAAGCCTGGAGTAAATGTCTGTGTGCTTTTGGGGAAGCTCCTTCATTTTTGCCTTAGTGATAGGCCTTAAGGATAAAAACTGTCAAATAAAAAACATTGTGGAGTTACCAATAGTTACCTATTCTATTTTTCGGGCAACAGTATACGTTTAATATTAATTCCTCAGATGAAGCTGATCACACTGATGGAATAGTAACTGAACACTTTCGGGCTACCCTGATGAGTTGTGAATTGTTATGTCCGGATTGTATGTGATATCTATCAATTAGCATTTGGGAAAAAAATAGTTACTCTAGTCTAAACTTAGATTATGCTCTCAGTTAGTTGGCAATGTGTAATTACAAAAGATGCAGAAGGGAAAATAAGATTCTTCTTCTCATCGATGTGTCTTCAGAGTATGTTTCCTTTTTAGATAATACAAAATATGCATACAGTCCTGGATGCCCTGTGTTCTACTGTTTACAAGACATCATGAGGGTCTGCAGTGAATCCAGCACCCATTTTGCTACGCTTACTGCAAGAATGTTAATTGCCTTGGATAAGTAAGACATGCCATCAGTATAAATACATTAAAATAGAAGTTAAACAAGAAAATTTGCAAATGTAGCGCAGCTTTTATAGCATTCTTGTGATTAAGAAGGAAATCATTGTGATACCATGTTATTTTCTTCATGTTTATCAGAAACTGAAACCTTAACAACATATTTCTAAATATTTTAAAAAATCTTTTGCAAACTGAAGAATGGTGTGTTTACATAAATCAAGTGTCTTTTTGGAAGTTCTTGCTCACAGTGAAGATTTTGTAAAATCATATAAAATACTAATGATTAATCTTCTATAAGTGACATAATTGCCACCTGTAAAAGTATTTGCCAGCGTGTAGTGAAAATATCCTGTTAATTGTATACCATTATGATTTGCATTTAAATTAAACCCCTGTTTACAAAGGGAGTGCATATTCCCCAGCCATACAAATTTATTTGCAGTAGGGAGTTAACTTTCAGAAAGGTGATTAGTTGTTTAGCCAGATTTATAGTAGTTTGAAAATTGAATATATAAGCAGTTTTCTGGGCTGTTTTAATGTACCCTTAACAAAGAAATATCAGACCTACTTATGTATGAACATTATTTGCATTAATGAAGTAGGGTGAAACTCTTGACTAACATGAAAAATTGTAAGTTACAGGCTATTACCTAAAAAGGTTCTGTTTGTAGGGGTTTACAGTTTATTTGAAGAGTCATAATATTTCCAAGTATACCATTGTGCCAGTTGTTATATTTATTTGCTACTTAATGAGTGCCTTCAGACTCCAAGCTTAAGATGTTTTACCAGCCTTACAGTTGTGAGAGAAACCTTGGAATTATAGTAGAAAATAATTTATACTGATTATTCTTTATGTACGTTATCTGAAACAACACTTTTCAAAGATTCAAACTACCATAACTAATTTATCTGCTAACTGTTTGGAGAAAGCAAAGCATGTACTTATCTTTCTTCTATATTTCCAGGCTAAATCACTAAACAGGATTTATTGTATTCCAGCAAAGTACATGTTTATCTCAAGCTTGTGAGAAAGTGTGTGCAGAAACCTTAAATACAAACCTGACTTTAGACTCTTAGTTGAAATGTGCCCTATTCAACATAACACTAAAATCATTTAGAAATTCAGTGAAAATATATTTATCCAAAAATCCTGAGCCCTGTGTTAACTGCATACGTGGCAGGAAAAAATGCAGCAGGTGTACAGTGCTGAATTTCCCCTCTAGCTCAGAGTAAGAGAGCTCTAAAGCCCTTCTATACTGTCAGTAGGAGTGCACGTAGAAGAGAATAGCCTTCAGCACAGCTTTGTGAAAAGGCAGGTGGTAGTCTGTGTGAGAGACTTGGTAGTTTGGAAACTACCAAAGGATCTTCTGATTTTTTTTTGCCTTTTCCCCCCTCTCCCTAATGAAACACGTGTGTTAGAAGGCTTAATGCAGCACAGGTATTGAAGCTTCAGCTCACTCTTAAACAGACTGCTTTATGTTTCAAAATTTGTACATTGAGAGTAGTAATACTGATAAACTGAAAGTAAATGAAATGCTGACGTGTTGGTGTGGTTAAGTGTTTTGGCTCTAAACTCGTACCTTAGCTTATAATTTCCTTTTCTTTGAAGGTTTGCATCTGCAGGAAACGTGTTTGAACAAATACATTTGCTTAACTATATTTGGTTAAAAATTTTCATGTTTGGGGATTAATTTAGTGATATAAAATTGTCTGTGCACATTACAATATTTTATTTTTTTTTTAAATGTATGATTATCATACAGACGTGACCAAAATAGTCCTTTTCTACCTGAAAATGAATGACTTGCCCATTCTCTCCTGCAGGTGGTTGGATGAACGGCATACCCAGTCTCACTCCATCCCAGCTTTATTCAGACCATCTCCTCTTGAGAGAATTAAAACAAATGTCATAAACCCTGCCTACGCTATAGAACCTGGCCAAACAGAGAGCTCATTACACATGGGTTATACTGCCCTGGAAATAAAGAGTAAAATGCTGGCATTGGAGAAAGCAGATATGTGTATCTATAATCCTTTGTTTGGATCTGACCTTCAGTATACCAATAGGGTAAGAACTATATTTTCATTGTATATTTGTGAAACATACATACATTTTTATTTTACAATTCATTCATTTATTTGATATGAGTGTGTGCTTTATGTTTACTATAATCAGATTTCTTTATTGCACACTTACTGATATTTTATTTTTTTTTTTCTTCAAATCCTCACATTTGAACTTCATTCTCTTTAATTATAAAATGTTACTATCATAACTTTAGTTTCATGAGAACACCCTGCCTGGATGGGGGATTATGTAGCCAAATCTTAGTAAGATATTTTTTCAGTTGTGTTTAAATTATGTCTTCACAGGTTGACAAAGTGGTAATAAATCCATACTTTGGCCTTGGAGCCCCAGACTATTCAAAGATTCAGATTCCTAAAAGAGAAAAGTGGCAACGTAGCATGAGCAGTGTCACAGAGGACAAGTATTATGTTACATTCCTTTTTCATTAACAGATAATTTTGTTTTGTTATATTACAGTAGTACTTGGTAGACTTGGTCAGAATGAGATTCCTATTACTTTAGGGTTTTACTATATAAATACATATTTAAAAAAATTCAATTTGAAGTCTCTTAAGTACTGAAACATGACAATTAAAGGACAGATCAAGAAAGTATTACATTATAAACATGAGGGAAGCATCTTAGCATAATGAATACAGCTGTGGCTTGACTACTACATGACTAAAATACTAGTTGTATGAATATTGGCACATTTTAGCTGCATGAGTTTAATTTTTATTATTCATGTAGATCTACAGTTAGTGCTAAGTTAGTAATTTTTAAAAAGTCGATGTTCTCAACTATTGAAATATTTCTGAATTGTGTTTTCCTCCTGTTTCCCCTTTTAATTCATAGGGAACACCAGTGGGTAGATGATTTCCCTCTTCACCGCAGTGCTTGCGAAGGTGACTCTGATTTACTAAGCCACCTTCTGGATAAAAAGTTTTCTGTTAATCAGTTAGATAGTGACCACTGGGCACCTATCCATTATGCATGCTGGTGAGTCAAATGAATATAGTTTTTCCAATCAAATGTATTCTTGCTATCATGATTCTTTAGTGCTAATCTTTTATGTAATTTCTTATACAGACTCAAAAATGAGAAAAAAACCTCTAGACTTCTTATACTTTGACTCTAATATATGTTAGTGTTAACCTTCCAAAGAGAAAGATTGCTTCAGGTTTTGAGCTCATTTCAATCTGAATAGTTACAGAGGAGACCAGGTGTGGAGATCATATTGTCAAACCCTTATCTGTTGCCTCATTATCTATCCTGAAGCATCAGTTCTAATTCCTGTTGGAGACGCTGTGTCTAGGTTAGCATGGTAACTTTAACAGTCTTTGTTGGTTGAAGGCTGAGAGCAGTTTTACAGCACAGCAATAGATGAGCTGAGAATGTGTTGGTGATGGTCGAGCTGTTGCTAACTTAATTAAAAAAAACCCAACACTTACTTGATTTGAGTGTTTGCCAGAAAGTTTGCATAAACAGGATACACAAGATTTACCAGTTATCAGCATGAGGCTTAAGAGTCCTCAGGATCCCTCTGTGTGACAAACAAAAGCTTTACTCTGATTCTCACACAAATTTTTATTATTTTTTTTCGGGCAAGGCTGAACTCTGTTTTGACATGACTAAAATACAACTACCCAAACTTTGTTCATTTAAAGCAAGGTTTGGTGTGTCTATAATGAGTCCAATAAATGGTTACTAGACCAGTGGTTACCAAAGAAGTGCAGAACTGATACTAATTTTTACAAGCTTATTAATGTTCCACTGTCTTTGGTGTAATTTCAAAACTAAAAATCTTAAGCATGGAAATACACTTTTCCATATTTAGGACTACCTGGGCGGGGGGGAAAATAAGTTTACATTTGTTGCGTCTGTTCTGCAGGTATGGAAAAGTTGAAGCCACTCGAATGCTGTTGGAGAAAGGGAAATGCAATCCAAATCTTCTGAACGGCCAACTTAGCTCTCCTCTTCATTTTGCTGCTGGAGGTGGGCATGCTGAAATAGTACAAATTCTACTAAATCATCCAGAAATTGACAGAGTAAGTTCTATTTGTATATAGAAATAACAGTTTTAGCAACAGTTTCTAGCTTGTGTATGTGAAATATTTTGTGTCCAGATCACAATGTGTGAACACAATGATTCTGCTGAGAGATTATCAAAAAATGGTTAAATATTTTTCATTACTTCTCCTTTTCCCATTCTATATCAATTAAATGTTTGAACCCTAGGATCAAGGATTTAAATTATCTCAAAAAATGTGTAAATGTATACCTATCTCCTGTGAAAACAATGTATTATTAGTGTTTCTGTTTCTGTTTGTAGCACATTACTGATCAACAAGGAAGATCTCCACTGAATGTCTGTGAAGAGAACAAGCAAAATGAGTGGGAAGAAACTGCAAAACTGCTGAAGGAAGCCATAAACAAACCTGTATGAGTTTATTTCCTAAATAGGTTAAAGTTTATATTTACTTCAAACATAAACTTGTAGGAGAGCTAGGCTCATTTACAGCTGTTGTTGGAAATGTGCAGTATACTGAACTTGTTAGTGTAAATATTGACAAACTGACAAACCGTCTTTTTAAATGTTTCTGTTTATATTTATTGCTCAAGAAATACATGGAAGGCTTTAAATGAAATGTTTTGATTTATTTGTAGGAGCATCACATCAGCTACTGATTTTATGTCTACTTTTGATCCTATAACCGTTAGCTTTCTTTATGCATTGTCATCTTATATGTTGATAAACAGGAGCATTCAGCTGGCTAAATGTCGGCTTCTACAAAACAGGCTTTACATCAGTCAGTGTAGGCTTCCTTGGCAGTCAGTGGAGATCTAGCCAGGATAGTAAACAAAATTATCATGCGATTCCTTTCATCTGGAAGTAGCCAAATGATACAAACCCACTTGCTTCTTTTCTTTAACTTAAGATGCAACTTTTATCTCTGTAGGTAGGTGGCAGTAAACCTGTCAATTTTTCAAGGTCTTTTAAACCAGCTTCATTTCACTCTATATGAATCTTGCAAAATAATTAATGAAGGAAATATTTTATTTTAGGGATCTTATTATGCAGTTGATCAAATGGCAGATGTGTGTCTAATGACTCTAAAAGACTAATGCACACATTTTAAGTAAATTTCACAGCTTAATAGGTGATATTATGTTGTCACTTATTACTATTGAATGAATACATTAAAATTTAAAAAAAATAATAATAGAGATTACTGCAACGGGAGTCACAGTGACTACTGCAGAAAAAATAGACTGATATTTTCCATTCCAGCCTTTTTCAGTCAGTTGTCATTTTCCAAGGCATTCATCTCTTCCCCCCGACCCCAAGTTTTTAGTGTTGATTGATGTCTCAGTTCGTGACAACTGAGTAGATTTGAAGAAGGGAAATAACAAGTTCCTGCAACTTTTTTATTCATGCAGCTGAAACTTTTAACCTGTTTGAGAGATGAACACAAGAAGTGTTCATACACTATGACCCGTGTGTATATGCTATAAGCACGTGATTTAAGTTTAAGTACATGGTTCAGGAGGCGTACTCTGGGCCCACATGCAGTGACAGCTATGATAGTTCTGAAGGGAAACAAAGATTTATTAATAGTAATATTATAGAAATGCTAGAAGTTCTTAGTGAGGTTGTATTCTTACTGTACTGGGATCTGTGTAAACGGTGGTGCTTCCCTCTGAAAAATCAGTCTTTTTAGTATAGACTAATGAGGGTAATAATTCATAACCTGCTAGTAATAGTGAGGTGGATATTTCACAATATGCATAGGCAGTAGAGCTCAAATCCCTCAGGGAATTTTTAAATGCCTACTTGCTTTTGAGTTCAACAGAAGTGAAGTCCTCGAAATATCAGTAAGATCTTTCTTGTAGTTATTGTGGTAAAAGCACAGTATAAGAACTTGCACAGGACATGAAACAAAGCAGTTTTGACAAATAGTAAATGTGTAGGAGTTGTGCAGTGTATTTTTCTGAAAGTGTGGATGTTGCTGAATTACAGTAAAATTGCTTTCCTCTACAGAAGCACCAACAGAAAGGATTTTAACAAGTTCTTTAATATGTTTACATTTTTATGTAGTATGAAAAGGCACGAATTTATCGTATGGATGGGTCATACCGCTCTGTTGAGTTGAAACATGGGAACAATACTACTGTACAGCAGATAATGGAGGGGATGCGTTTGTCTCAAGAAACTCAGCAGTACTTCACTATCTGGATCTGTTCTGAGAACCTCAGTAAGTAACAAGGAAGATCGTTATACCTGAAAGGCTATCATAGCTTTTTTATTTCTGCTGGCCTTTAGATAAAAATAATATATTCTTAGGAAAATAGGAAACATGCTCTCTGACAGTTCTCTATTATCCTCTTTCTATCAGCTTTTAAAAGTCATTTTTAGGAGTTAATTTGTATCTAGGCTGTCTGTTAATACAGAGACTCTTAATCCCTGTAGGTTTCATTCTTTGTGTTTTTTGCACAGGGAATGAGACCAACTTTTCTATTTCCTCTGCTTAAGCTTTCCTCCCGTAGATCAACTGCCAGCCTTTACAGCCTGATGTCTTCAAACTGTGCTTTCAGAGCTACAGAGAGCATCTCCATTCTAGCCATCATTTTGGGTACCCCCAGTAGGTCTGACCCTGTAGCACTGTGGCATCTAGAATATTTCATCTAGGAAGATGAGGCTAGTCCCAATTGCCTTTCTGTTATAGGGCACCTTTTGTTGTCATAGCCCTTACTGCTAACTTGTCCTGATTTTAGTGGTATTTTCCTTCCCAGAGTATCTGAAATTGGATGCATGTGATTCTTTCTACTAATTTTTTATCTATTTAAAACTAGTAATTAAAGTAAACCTGATTTAATGTTTTTTTTTTAATTAGGTTATAGAATCATATGAATTTTTATGTGTTTTGCACTAAAATGATTTTTGATAAACAAGTTTTCAGATCTATTTGATGGGACGCAATTCTGATGTCATTATTACATTTGCTGTATTTTTTACATATTGCTGATCTAAATAAAAAGTATATCATAGTCTGAAATATGTAGCATAAGATTAATAGAACCACAAAAGAGTCAATGATTGTGATTGCGTTTTGTTAGAAAACGTGATAAATGGTGCCGGCGCAACAAGATAGCTATGGGACATATTATAATGGATTCGCCATTCCTGGAAGTGTTCAAGGCCAGGCGGGACGGGGCTTTGGGCAAACTGATCTAGTGGAGGGTGTCCCTGCCCTGCCCTGTCTTTGAGGTCCTTTCCAACCCAAACTATGATTCTATATTTACAAAGCACAATTCAGGTCTGGTAGGATACTGTGTTGACAGCACTATTACCACAGAAGCCTTGAATTTAAAATTTTATTTACTGATGTCAATCTTCCACTGAAGTAGCATTTGTTACTTTTTTTAATCTATAAATATTGCAGGAAATCTTTTCTTCATTCTTTTTTAATCTTTTTCTTGCAGTCTAATGCCATTTGCCTTTTTGCTTTGCTGTCTGCCACATGACTACTGTAACCCTTGGTCAAACATAGATGCTAATGTCTGGAAGAGAGGGAGGTGTTTGAGTGCTGAAGTCTTGCAGCTTGTGCCTTTTCTAAATATCTGTGTCATGTTTTACTCAAATCATTGATTGCATTTGAGGGGAAGAACTCACTGATACATTTTTTGTTTAAAACCAAGTAATTGTCTAGATATTTAGATTGAGTTTGAAAATCAGCTTCTGATTTACAGCTTTAAACAACTAATGGACAAGTTTCATTATAAAATGTATTTCTTGCAGTTTGTGCACAACTGTTTTCTTGTTTGTAGGATGGATAATGTTTTTCTGTGTTTGAATGTAGCGTGGCCAAGTTGAGTGAACAGGTTATTCTCAGTGAAAAGATGTTGCACTATAACATGTCCTTTGAAGTTTTAAATACAATGTGAAATGTCATAGTGTAAAAGCCCGGGCAGTGAGGAGGAGGCAGATTCAGCCTTCTGGTTCCTCACCACTAGAAAACAGCCAAGCAGTAGTGATCATAAGGACAGGCAGGGTAAGTGAATGAGCAGAATGTAGTAGGACTGTAGTAGAACCTCTGTATTGATTTCTCAGTTCTCATATAGAGAAAATATCTGTCAAAAATAAGATTTTTGGAATTTGCCTTTCTCCTATAATACAACAGGCTCTAATGTTTTATTACTGTGTTTTTAAGGTCCATCTTGGTATTCCATTAATTTTTTAAATACAATTTCACTCTTGAGAAGCTGAAAATAACAAAGGTTCATCACTAGTGCATTTAGTGAATTGATGCTGAGAGTTTTGTCAAGAAATCCATATTTTCAAAACTATATCTAACAGTTTAGAAAACATAGGGAAGAAGTTTGTTAATGAGGTCTCAGTTTCAGATACTCTGGTCTTGGTGCAGCATTTAATGGTGTGGGTGGAGGGTGTTCTGCTTATTTAAAAACAAAACCTGTTGTTTTTCCAGGCCTCCAACTGAAGCCGTATCACAAGCCTTTGCAGCATATTCGAGATTGGCCTGAAATATTCACTGAACTGACAAACTTGGATCCTCAAAGGGAAACTTCACAGCTTTTTCTGAGAAGAGATGTGAGACTTCCACTGGAAATAGAAAAAAAGGTCTGCACTTGGAAGTGATAGCATGATATCATGGTCAGAATCAGAACACTTTGACCAACACTCAGTGTGTTTAATGACTGCAGTAATTTCCAAACTTACTTAAACCAGACCTCTCCTCTCCTTTTCTTTTCTGCAATAGTTTGAGTCTTCAGGTTCCTCCTTCCCTCCCTCCCTCTCTCTATCTTGCTTCTCACCTTCTGAACTCTTTGGTTTATAAGTCTGTGTGCCCCAGTCTTTATCTGTCTGTCATACAGCTAAAAACAACCTGCACGATTTGCTTGCTTTTCCTTGTGCTGTAATTTTTCCAATATTTAATTACCCAATGTAAAGGGGATTATTTAAATATATTATTCAAAATTAATTTATGTGGGAAAACCCCACAGATATCAGTATTTCTGTGAACTTTTTGATTGGGCATGGTATGTTAGTCAACTTTAATTTGTAAGTGTGTTAGATCAGTGAAGTCTTGAATTAAGTCAATGAAAATATGTCATTTTTTCTATTACAAAGCATTACTAAAATGTGCACTTCAATCAGGATCACGCCTTTGTCTTCTGTCTCTGAATCGGTGAGAAATTGTATTTATAGTTTCTAAGCTCATTTTCTTTTACAAAGAAATAATATTATTTAAATATTTTTAACAGATTGAGGACCCATTGGCTATTCTTATCCTTTTTGATGAAGCCAGATATAATTTACTGAAAGGTTTCTATACATCGCCTGATGCCAAGCTCATCACACTAGCAAGTCTGCTTCTACAAATAGTCTATGGAAATTATGAGAGCAAGAAACATAAACAGGGCTTTCTAAAGTAAGTATGTGTGTTTAAAACTTAAAATCACATTTTTAGATTAAGTATTTTTAGAGAGCTCTTACTGTGTAACTCTCAAATTTTAGGTATGGTATATTTATTATTTTTCTCCATCACTGAGCTCTAGTTCAGAGTAAGTACATAACCCTTGTAGCATTAACAGAAGCTGGACGTGGGGTCTGAAAAATATATTTATCTTAATTATTGCAGTCCCAGGCAGAAGGATGGAGGATCTATATTCTGTAACTCTATACTGAGATACAATAATACCTAAAAGAGTACCAGTATTCATGTGGATAAAGGGTTTTGACAGGACTGAGACTTGGGACAATGCAGAAGAAACCTCTTATTATGTCCACCTGGACCAACTTCTGGGATTGGCTTTCCTTCTTCTTTGGAGAGAACAGACCATACAGAGATATTATTTCTGTTCTCTCGTTTGTATGTGAACCGCTATACTACATTGGTCAGAAGCATAGCACCAGTAGAGCTCTGCCAGATGGTGCTTTCCTCTGCCCTTCTCTCCACTTGCCAGCACAGCAGCAGCTGAGCTGTTCTGGGATACGGCTTCTTCCTCCCACATACGTTTCTACAATATCTGAGCACATCAGGATTCTAGTTCTCCACTGTGTGCACCTTCACTCCACCCCCCTACCATCTCCACCCCAATTCATTCATGTAACAGCAGCTGGGCTATTCTGGAATGCTATACTTCTCATCTCCTCTCATTCACAGCATCAACTGAGCTCTGTTGGCTTGCTTTTTTTGGTTGTATTCTCCACCATCTGTAAATCAGGGCGCATTTTCTGCTACTGTTAATGCTGATGCAAGTGTAGGCTGCCTCTGAAATGGCTGGCTGTACTGACTACACTTCTTCGTTCCTTTCTCTTCCTTCTGTTAGGTGTAGGGACTGCACCATTACAGAGCAAGCTAGGTGAAAGTTCACCGAGGCAAATTAGCAGTGTGGTTCTGAGTTGGTCCTCCTCAATGGAAGTGTTTGACTCTACTATAGACAGGACTCCTTAGAAAGATATTTTGGGCCAGATAAAGAGCCTCGTGGGCATTTGGGCACGCTTTCCATCCATATTCAAATTAAGATGTTGGAAAATCTCTCAACTTCTTCAGACAGATGAAAATATTTATATTCTGAATTTTTTTTTGTAGCTGACATAAATGTTTATTAAAAGACTGGTCATTTCCAAAATATATACAGGCTGTTGTTTGTATGAGAGTATGCTTGACCTTAAAGATCTGGATTCATCGTCCTATGCAGGGTTTTGCTTGGTAGATCATATGTGCAGTTACGACAAACATAGTTTAAAATTGACTGAATAGGTTACATCGCTAGGTTTCATATCATGTAATACATAGCTTTCATGTGGAAATTAATTGGGCCAAGTCCTGGTGGTGCCTGAATACAGCTGTGAAGGGAAAAGTATCCATAAGTTGTCATCTTTTCTGAGTATGTGACATGCTGGTGTAAATGACCGTATATAATTTTTGCTGCCAAACTGGTCTGTAATCAAGTAAGAGTCACATGTTCTGCTGCTAGCATTTCCTCTCCCTGACGTGTCCGTGATGCATGACTCAAAGTGTATAACACAAAGCTGTATCTCCATTAACTGAGAATTACACTATTATCTTAGGAAGCCTTGGCTAAGCTTTCTACCTGATGAAGCAAGACAGAGTAGGAGCTGACTGTCTAGCTCATTATGTGACTTGAAGATACAAACTGCCAGACCTTGTTCTTTCTCCTTACTTTGTTTAGTGAAGAAAAAATTTTTTTTCTGCTTTGTTTTTCTCGTAGTGAAGAAAATCTAAAATCTATAGTACCAATCACTAAACTAAAAAGTAAAGCTCCTCACTGGACAAACAGGATACTTCATGAATACAAGGTGAGATAAATAATCAAATAATAAAAAATCTTGTCTTAAATACTTTTGATTGGTTGTCAGCTAATGAACAAAAATACTGGTTTATAAAGCTAGAAATGTGTATGGTCTGAATTTTTAGGATGGGTTGTTGTAATGCTCTTTGTACAGCTACAGTTGATCTGTTTGTTAGAAGTCAATATAATTGTCATCTGTTCATTTATCTTCAGTGTTAACTGTGTATTGGGGATACTGCCAATTCAGGCATACATGTAAACAAAATCTGCTCTGATTTACATTTTCACATCTGCTTGTAGCAATAGATCCAGTGTAACTTGCATGTTAGGGATCTGTTAGCACTGCTGATGCCTGCATATGCACACACACAAACTCCTTTGACTACAGCAGTTAATTGAGCAAAATTTTTAAATGTGGACTTGATCTGTTTCTGTAAAGACCTCTAACTGAGGGCTATGGATTCCAAACAAGGTCAGAAGCACCTGAAGATTCAATTAATGCACTTCATAAAAAGCTGTGGAAAAGCTGCGGTGTGTTAGAGGGAGAACTGTACTGGCTGCCAGGCGTCACTAAAGGTAGCTGACAGGAAACACTGCAGAGGCACCCTGCGAATGTTCAGGCCTTGCCCCTCTTCTGAGGTGAGGTTAATCAGTCATAAACTTTCTCTTGGTGCCTACATCTTTTTTCGTCAGAAACCAGCAGATCATTCCTCTTCTTTGTTAATACAGAGGAAGGAGGGAATGATAGTGTTCTTTCTAAGACTATGGTATAGCAGAGTAGTCTCTACTCTTTCTTGTAGCAGATAATGTGTAAGAATCATAGAATCATAGTATCGTTTTGGTTGGAAAAGGCCTTTAAGATCATTAAGTCCAACTGTTAACCTAGCGCTGCCAAGTCCACCACTAAACCATGTCCCTAAACACCACATCTACATGTCTTTTAAATACCTCCAGGGATGGTGACTCAACCACTTCCCTGGGCAAGCTGTTCCGGTGATTGACAACCCGTTCAGTGAAGAAATTTTTCCTAATACCCAATCTAAACCTCCCTTGGCGCAACTTGAGGCCATTTCCTCTCATCCTATCACTTGTTACTTGGGAGAAGAGACCAGCAATGAGCATAGCTTTCTTAACTTCTGCTCTTAGGCCATTATTTTGGGGTGTGTGCAAAGGGGAGAGGAGATGCAATCTTTTGTTCCAATGATATTCATATATTTGACATTTTAAAAATGGCTGTGTAGAATTTGGATAAGCCCTAATGCAGGATGTGGGTCCAAAGAGGTTGGTCCCATTCACCACGCCCAGTCATGGCACTCTATCTGTTGAAGACTTGTGTTCTCTCATGCCTGTGCCTCCTCATCTCGTGTGTGGCCCAGCCAAGTTTTTTGTTTGTTACGGTACTTTACATCAGTCTATTTTGAGGCGGCTGCACTGTAGCGATCCTTTGTTGTGACTGTTTCACTCTGTTGAAGAGGAAGAAACGGAAGCCCATCTCATTCTGAATGAAGGCTCCACTAAAGAAAAGAAAACTGCACCTCTCTTGCTTACAAAAGAATCCATGTTTTTTGGGGGGAGTTAGTTACTCATCTTTCCATGTCTTGCTGGATTGGACCCCTCAAAGGAGGAATGCTTAGCTTTATGGATTGTGATGCATTTAGTGTCAGATGGGTGCGTAGCTGCTTATCCCTGAGGAGTCCGACATACTTCTGAGAGAGGCAAAATTGTGGGGCCCTGCAGAGGTTAGGTGTCAGATTTCTGAGGGTTGTACATGTACCTGCCTCCTGCCTCAGTCTCTTTTGGCATCTGAGCCTTTCTGTGGCTCTAGGGTTTGATTTAGATGTGGGAAGCAGTTGGTGGGAAAGTAATTTGGGAATACTGGTTTAGTGGGAATTCCACTAAATAGTGGATTTTCTTCAAATAACCACAGCTAGTTGGGAAGACTTGTTGACTGCTTGTTCTTTATTTCTAGAATCTCAGCACCAGTGAAGGTGTGAGTAAAGAGATGCATCACCTTCAGCGCATGTTCTTGCAGAATTGCTGGGAAATTCCTACTTATGGAGCAGCTTTTTTCACAGGACAGATATTCACCAAAGCAAGTTCAAGTAGCCATAAAGTCATCAAAGTGTATGTAGGAGTAAATGTGAAAGGGCTGCACCTCCTCAACATGGAAACAAAGGTCAGCTTAAGTAAACTGCCAATGCTAGCTATTAAGTTTAATTCTGTTCTCTTAAATTCTTTGCGGTAGTAGTCTTTTCACATCCAACTGCTCGGTTAAACCTGACTGTGGAAAATTTCCAAGATTTTAAGATCTTGATAAGGCACTACTAATAGAAAGCCTTGGATTTCTCCACTTGACTACTTTATAAGCTACAACTAGTTTGTGGAATATGCTGTTCTAAGTCAGAATCCTGTCTAAGTGAACTAAGGAAAGTTCAGTTTGTAAGCATGGAGAATATTTTCTGAGCGACAGTTTCCTACATTTCATCGTAGGCTTTACTCCTCAGCCTAAAGTATGGTTGCTTTATGTGGCAGTTGGGAGATGGAGATACATGTTTTCAAATCCACAGTCTGGAAAACAAAATGAGCTTTATTGTGCATACCAAACAGGTAAGCATCATCATTTTTCAGCCTTTATGTTCAATTATTTTTTCCTTAACTAGATACATTCCTCTTCTCTCTTGAGATTGACCACCCTTGTAAAGTATAAAAGAAGCCCAAGCCAAGCCCCCACAAAAACAATCTTATAATGTTCTTTTTAATATTTCAGAATGTTTGCTTGTTTTCCTCATGTGTGAAACCTTTAGTGTTCAAAATACATAAAATGCATCAGTAATCATTAGGGTAAAGTTGTTTTAATTGCAACTATTTGTTGCATGTGCCCAGTCCCCTCAGACTCTAAGGATAATTCCCCAATATGATGAGAATCACTGAGTTAGAGCTGGTCACTTTGCTATGAAAACTAGTGGATTTTGAGATTGGATAAAACTGAGGATCTGTAAAGTCAGTGTTAAAAAGCAACTTCACTGCAATTGCTACCAGCAACTTTTGATAGTGTTTGTGGATGTCTGATGGAAAATGCTTGTTTTAGCCAGTCTGCATCAGTGGTAATATGCCACATTAAAAATGTGTTGTGACAAAATTACAGCTTTGAGTATCTTGCATACTTTGACAATAGTTGCTTTTGATTCTTATATATTAAGGTGATTTTAGGGGAAGTAATTTTGAAAAACACTTTCTGACATCTGAGTAAAACATAGGTTATATTTTCCTTATTTCTAAAATGAGGCAACTTCTAACTGATTATTTTTATCTACTTGCATTTGTCATCTACTTAAGTTGATTGTGTCATAGTTCTGAAATGCTGATAGAATTTAATTGTATACCTTTATATAGGCAGGTCTTGTCATTAAACTTCTAATGAAATTAAATGGCCAGTTAATGCCAAGTGAAAGAAATGAATGATGGAAATGAACAATAGTTACAAAACAGCATCTTATGGCTAAGCAAAAACCAACTTATTTCTCATCATAACAGAAGACTTCCACGTACATGAATTTCACACAATAGAAAAGTCAATTTGTACAGTTTTCTAACTTTGTACAGAAGCTGCATGGTTTATTTTTTTAAAAAAACTGTACAACATATATATTATTTTTATAAATATTTTCATGTTCTTATATAAGCTGTTGTAGGGCTTGAGCTTCACCAATAAAGCTAAGGAAATGTAAATGGTTTACTGAGTTGGATGAGCATGAATCAAGTAAGGCTTTTGTTCCCAGAGGACTATGGGACTACCAGTGCTGTTAAGCAAGTCTCAGTTAACCTAATTACCTTTTGTCTTATTCTGTGGAATGTCAAGGAGGTTATATATGTTACAGTATTTTGTAGACACACTTTATTTTTAAGATACTGTTGATAAGTATGCTTAAAAGACCAGTTAGACCTTTGAGCAACTACTTTTGATAAACTGTTACTTGTTTTCTGACAAACATTATAGCTGGCTTTATTTTTACTCTTACCTTTCTCGTACTTTGTATTCATATTTATTCTAAAATATTGCATGAGGATGTCAAAAGGGAAATACTTTAAAACATTCAGAAGCCATATTAAATGTTTAGCATGCTTGTTTTTTAAAAAAAGTGGATTTTTACTTTTGCTGTGCAATATAAAGTGTGTATATGAAAGAGGAGAAGATACAGATTTACAAATGAATCTTACTCAGAGGACTTCAGAAAGTTTAATAAATCTTACCCTGGATTGCAACATGTCTGCAGTAACAAAAACTCTGGTATGTAGGAGGTACTATATAACTCCTATGTATATACACTATATATGTAGGAGGTACTAAGTTATTTCTGGTTTCCTACTCATTATTTACTTCAGTTTCTGGAGGCTAGAAGCAGTGCAGGATGCAGGAATGAAGATTTATAATGCAAGGAACTCGGATACAGTTTGTAAGCATTCTACCAGCTCTTTGCAGAGTTGGGACTAGGTCTCAACAAGTTGTGTCCCAAGTGTAAGGTGGGACGCTATGCAGTCTGAAACATATCTTTGTATGTTAAAATAGTATCTATAACACACATCTCTAAAATTTCTGGTTGTATTCCAGGGTTTTAAGTGCACTTGACTATTTCTTCCATGTAAACTGCATGCTAAAACAGTGTGCAATATTTTGTAAAAAAGTTTTTTTAAAAAAAGAAAAAAAATTAGCACTTGCCTCTTAAGTTTTCAAATAAAAGTTAAAATGAATGTTAGGAACTGTGCTGTTGTGTAGTAACTTCATTCATACCTTACTACTACTAAGTGCAGTTGAAGAAAACGTAGTAGTATGCAGTTAAAAAAAGTGAACAGTAGACTTGTCTTTTGTAATCTTCTTAGCAAGCTATACTTTTCTACTTAAACTTCACTGGCATAAATAACAGTAACTCTTCATGGATTATTATATTTTATTTAAGGTAAATAATGCAGCAGTCAGGTCCTTTATAGTGCACCCTTGCTTTCACTTGGCACTGGTATCAGAAATACACTTCTCTACGTAGCACTTTGTTAGAGAACTAGTTGAAAAATGTTAAAATGTGTGTCAGTTGCATATTTAACAATAGTATTAATATGCCTTATTGTTGTATAGTTCTGCTAAATTTGTATTTATTATTACCTAATAAATTGTTTGCAAACAAGTCACGTTCTGTTGGTTTTATTATTGCAGCCAGCATGAAAGTGCCATCAAATGTCTTACCAAGCAGGTGTTCTTTCCAAAGAGTAGCATTTTGTAACAGATTCATCTTTGCAAGGTACGTAGGAAGATCGTCAGAGAGCATCATAGGGAGGGTCCCATGGCAACCACAAACTAAGGTAGTGCATCTTGGAAACCACTCAGGAATTCATCAGGAAAACTGGAAACTGTTAGTCATGGCAAACCAGAAGTTGTCAGTGGAGTTGTTAAGTAGTGAGAGCCTGCTTACAGAGTCCTAGCAGGCTTCTGGCACCTGGGTAGGTAGGGCTTTCCACTGTGGTGCTGTGACAAGGCAGGCGAGGACAGTTCTTTCATCTCAAACGCGGGGAAATGGAAAAATGGAAATGCAGAGACAGACCACTAGTAACAACCCTCCTATCTGTACCAAAAAAAAAAAAAAAAAAAAAAAAAAAAAAAAAAAAAAAGACCAAAACCAAACACACGCCCCCAAGCTGTAAGAATGGCAACCCTGAAAATTGTGCCTGTGTAAGCAAGAAATACCCAGCTTAACTCCTACAGCTTATCTAACGAGCACTTTTTTACAAAGTGGGTAACTGTATAGCTGATGAAGCAAAGATTTGAGAGTAGAATACTCCAGCCAGGCAGCGTACGGCAAAATAGCAACTGAAAACTGAAAAACAGGCACAATTTTATCAAGTGCAACAATTACTGGCCAGAGTGGCGTGCTGACCCAAGCACTGTTCACCTCACGCGTGCGGGCCTCTCTTCTGGTGAGCAGTGGAGGACCCACCTACTGCCGGGTGCCTTCTCCCCCGGTGAGGCAAGCCTGTGCGATTTGAGGTTAGCGATAGCCCGAACGGTAGCAGGGCTCAAATCACCCCTAACTCGGTCTCCTGACTTAAATTCACGGACTCCGTGACGGCCGCAGTTCCAGCTCTGCCCTCACGCCGCGCGCTGCTCAGGCCGCCACGAGCTGCGGCACACCCGCGCCCCGCCCGCCTGACACGTGCCGCAGTCGCTTTGCGGCGGCGGGGGCGCTGTTGGTTGCCGCGGCAACTGGCGGACGCCCTGAGGGAAGGGGCGGCGGCGCTGGAGAGGCCGCGCCCTGCCGTCAGCGGCGGCTGAGGTGGGTGCTGAGATGGGGGGTGAGCCTCCCTTCCCCCCGGTCGGGAGCCGTTTGAGTTCTAGGGTTGCTTCTGCCTTTGGCACGGGGAAGGCAGCGGCTTGTCGGAGAGGAAGGCCCTGGTCCTGAGGGGAACCCGTCGCCCAGCCCAGATGACCTCCAGCTGCTGCTTTGCTGACAGGGAAAAGCTACTCTAGAAAGGCAGGGGCTTCCCCTGCACATCCTCACAGCTAGATATGCTTCAGAAAGACTTCTAAAGAGTCAAATACATGCGTGTATTTACCTATTTTTAATATCGGAACTGGACAAAAATCTACTATGACGCACTTTTAATTAGAAATACTAGACATAAACCTCACTTTATATAGTGTTATTGAGGTATATCTTGAGGTGGTATTTTGATAATCAGATTGGTCTGAAATAAACCATCTATTTTTTATTTTTCTAGTACTATTAGAAATGTAGGTATTTTCCATCCGAATGGATATCAAGAGACAAAATTAGTAGCTGGAATTTGGTAGATAGGCCTGTCTCCCAGATTCCTCTTTCTGCAGTCCTTCCAATTTGTGTCATACTTCTTAAAATGAGGTCATTAAACCTGCAGTAATTCAAGCAAGAAAAGCAATATTGGATTCCTGATTTCTTATAGCAGATAAAATTGCTTCATATTTCTAAAATCCAAAGTTTAATTTCTTTTCTTTCCCGTTTTTTTTTTTTTAATACTAAGGAACAGGGTAAAACAATCTTCTGATGTGTCAGGCATTTAAATCTCTCTTTTCAACAGAATTTGCAAAATCAGTATTTCATAGCTGATTTCAGAAAAGGCTCATATTTCTTTATATGATTTCAAATGTGGTTATGATCCTTTCCAAGGGGCTGGCTTTCTTTAGACGCAGGAGCAAAAAGTATGTGATCTTAGGTCCAGTTCTCAGAGAGCTGTAGCTTTAGTTTCCACAGTCATTGGAAGTTGGTTGAAGTTCCAAGAAGGTAAATAAAAATTAGAAAAGACCAAAGTTAGAACAGAACAAAAAAAAAAAGAAAAAACAGGTTTATTTCATTTTGGCTGAAGAAAACAGAAAATAAAATTAGTGTGTTCTGAGAGGGTAAAATTTCTTTAATTATAATAATGACAAAGGAACTTCTCCCAAAGCTCCAGCTATAGAGGTATTATTTTACTGCATGTTTTTATTGTCTTTTTATTATCATGTCTGAAAAGCTTCCCTGCAAATTTCTGTGCTCAGCATCTGTATTTTTATTGGAAAATAACAAATTAGCTTCCACTAGAATCAAAGGTCAGAAGCTTTTATTGCTGTAATTAAATTACGGAATGTTATTTTGCCTGCAGGAAAGTTACCTTTTAAACTTTCTCCAGAAGAGAAGGAGTTGTGTAACTCAATACATTAATAAATGAATTGTTTTATTTCTTTATCAGTTAACTAAAATTCCAGAGGAGCTATCTAAACTGGACATATCTCACAATGCATTAAAGGAAATTCCAGACAGCACAGGGGAACCTGAGTATTTGGTCTGTTTCATTGCAAACCATGGTATCAGCCAGCTCCTGAGAGGGGAGGGGTCCCACCTGCAAAATCTTTTTAAGTGGCATGATTTTTGCAAGTGCGATCATCAGGCGGACAAAGGCCTGACATGCACAAAGCGTTGATCACTACAGCACATGCTGGGCAGGGACCTGTTGTTTACAAGACGGAACTTTTTCTGCTGCAAAGAACGCCCAGCTGTGTGCTCAGTTGTCTTGAGTAACAATGCTGGTATAACACAGCCTGCTGTTTGTAATCCAGCGTGGATTACCACGGATGGGTTGTCTTAGGTGGATTCTCTGGTGTGGGTTATCCAGGGTGGGTCATCCCATGTAG
This sequence comes from Aramus guarauna, assembly GCA_013400195.1. NCBI lineage: Eukaryota > Metazoa > Chordata > Aves > Gruiformes > Aramidae > Aramus > Aramus guarauna. The sequence continues at coordinate 920,014 of VXBL01001982.1, read as the reverse complement.
GTTTTCTGGCATGAGTTATCCTGAGTGGGTCATTCTGGCATAGGCTCTCCCAAGTAGGATACCCTGGGTGGGTCATCCTGGTGTGGGTTATCCCAGGTGGGTTATCCAGGGCGAATTATCCAGGGTGGGTTGTCTGGTGTGTGCAGTTACCCAGTGTGGATCATCCCAGGTGGATTACCTGGTGTGGGTTATCCTGGGTATCAGGCATGGATTACCTGGTGTAGATTATCCCAGGGAGGTTATCTGGTGTGGATATCCTGGGTGGATTACCTGATGTGGGTTATCCCAGGCAGGCTCCTTGGTGCAGGTCATCCCCACACGATCCCCCTGTGTGTGTGTGTCCCCACATGCTTCTCCACATACATGTTCACACCCATGCACCTCAATGCAAGTTCACAGCATGCGTGTTTTTGCCTATGTTTACCCCACACAAGTTCATACCTACACGTCTGAGAACCCACAGTTCACCCCATGCTAGTCCGTACCCAGATCTGTTTCTCCCATGGGAACTCACCCCACGCGAGTTCATACCCACCTGTGTTTGCCCCCCCCATGACATCATACCCTCACCTGTTTCTCAACACACATTTACCTCCACGTTGAGTGCATACCCACACATTCAGCCCCTGTGAGTACATTCCCACGCTTCGTTTGTCCACACGAGTTTACCCCATGTGAGTTTCGTTCCCACGTGTGTTTACCCCCAGCGTGCTGCTACCCTAGAGCTGTGACACCAGGCAACTGCTACAGCCCCACCGGGCTGAGCGGGGCTTTGGAGGAAGGAGGCAGAGGCCACCGAGCCGCTCAGCGAGGACACCGCACCGGACGCCGAGCACCGCCAGCAGCAGCGCTCGGCCCGGTCAAGGCCACACCGAGGAGCTTCCAGATGAGGAGTCGTGGGGCGGCCCCAGGCGCAGCCCGTCCGGCGGGCAGCTCCTCGGGAGCGGGAAGGCCGCGGGGGGACAACAGCGGAAGGAGGCAGGCGGGGCCCCAGTCCCCCCTCAGAGGCCGCGCTGGGCGGCTGGGGCGCGGAGCTGCGGCTGGGGGCGCTGCTGTCTTCGCCCGCCAGCAACTCCAGCGCGGCCCCGCGGCCGCCGCGCCCACCGGGCCGCGCGAGGCCCCAGCCCACCGCCAACCACAGACCACCGCCCGGCGCCCCGCCCCCCGCCCGCCCAATAGCGCCCCTCGCAGCCCGGCAGATGCCGTCACCCTGTGGCGCGCGGCCGCCGGTTGGCTCAGGCGGCAGGAATCGTCACATGGGCAGAGATCAGCCCAGCGCGGGGGGGGTGGGGCTGCCGCAGGCCCCGCCCCGCGGCGCGCAGGTGCTGGCAGCCCGGCGGATGGCAGTGGGCGCTGAGGAGATGCTGAGCCTGATGGAGGTTGGTGGGTCCCTGCTGGAGCGGGTGGCTGTTGGCAACCCCCTCTCCCTGGTGCTGGCCGCCTCCGCCTTCGCGCTGAGCCTCGGCTACCTGTTCCAGCTGGGTTACCGGCGCCACGTCGGGTCCGACCAGAGGGTAGGCGCTGGGGGATGCGCGGTGCCTCAGGCCGCCCGCGCTGGAGCTAGGGAGAGGCGATGGGCCGGAGGTCTCCAGCGCCCTCCCGGGGAAGGGTGGTCACTGCAGGACGAGCGTGGCGGGAGGGTGAGGGCCGGGGGAGCTGGGCGGCCTCCTTTCGGGGTGCGGGCGGCGGGCCGGGGGAGCAGCGGTTGGCTCACCTCTGGACAGCCCTTCTCGGGGAGCGCAAGGAAACGGGCGGTAAAATCCAGCCGTGCCGGAGCAGGCTGTGGCGAGGGAGGGGCGTTCCCAGCAGCTCCCCCCGGGACGGTTTCTGACGGGCGTGTTGCGCTGGCTTTGTCCCTTCGCCAGCTGGTCGGTACCACATGAGGGTTGGTGCTGAGGTTTTGTAGTGGCAAAGGCCGTGCCCGATGCTCTTTCGTCAGTGCAGCCTAAAAGGAGGCTCACACGTCTGTGCGAAACTGCTTGCTAAACTGAGGTTGGTGCTGTCAGGGGAATGTTTAATGAATCGTCAACACAGTTTTGTTTCTGAGTGCCATCTTTCCAATTGCAGTATCTTTCTACTTTGCTTTCAGAGGCAGGTTAGCAAAAATCTTAATCATATTAATTTTATTTTAACCTCTGCTGCTTTTAAACGTGGCTCAGTCTTATGCTATCTAGAAAAAAATCAATTGTCCAAAGTTGGCCTTTTCACAAAAAAGTGTGAACAAAACTAAAGCCTCCTCTGTGTTTAGGTTTCATGTAAAATGACAGGATTTTATTACTCTTCGAAGAAAACTCGATATTTATTTTTCTCTTTCTTCCTCAGAAATACCCACCTTATATTTCATCAGGCATCCCTTTCCTTGGACATGCAATTGCATTTGGAAAAAGTCCCATTGAATTTTTGGAAAATGCTTATGACAAGGTATGCTTTCTCCCATGACTGGCTGAATATATGCTAAAATATTTTTGCATATCTATTAAGTTCTCTATGTGAAGCCTGTTTAAAATCAGTTCATTCTCGTCTACAACCTTGCAAATGGAATGGAGCGTGCTGAGTAGGCTCTGGTTTCTTCAGAACTCTTTATGTACATTGCTGTTAGAGAAATAATGTTTTCTGCAATATCTCTTGTGATTCAGATTTAAAAAATATGTCTGTGTATTTGGGTAATGCTCATAGCTGAATCACAAGTTAATTAACCATTTTCATGATGTTATTTCTTGCCTTAAGTGGGAATTTTTAATCTCACTCTTTGCTAATCTGTGACCTGGCTGGAATGTAGCTGACCACCTCTGTAGGCAATTTGATGAATTTTTTAAGGCCCTCTCCAGTGTTAAAAGGGTTGATGTATAAAAGTTCAGTAGGTTTTATACTGTAACAGCCCCCCAAAATGGATTAGAGCCTTAATTCCAATGAAACAAGATTTAATGATCTGTTTCACATTGTCTAAAACATAAGCTTAAATCTTAGCTTGGTTAGCTTAGAGAAAGGCAAATTTAGTATGTGAAGATCTGTTGGAGATTACATTTAAACTTTAAAATCTGGTTTACTCTTAATTGCCTATGCATAACTCCAAATCCAGAATTTTTTTGAGACAGTTTTTGTAGATTACTGGAGGCTGTACATACTGTAATCTCCCTGCTAGTTTTTGTAGTGTGATTGATGTTTTAATTAAATTTTTAAAACTAAGTGGTTTTAAAATGTGCACGATCATATGTGTTCATTATAATGTTAGATATCACTAGTTAGTATATTGAGAACAGAATTTAAATGTGGTTTAAAATATTTATATCTTTATTAAATCTCTAGACACTGCTTAGAAGAGTAAATGATTTGTGGAAGCCTGTACATAAAGAGATAATAATTTAATGATTTGTGTTCTTATTTAAAATGAACTGGTTTGGTTTTTTTTCTCTCTTAGTATGGACCTGTGTTCAGTTTCACTATGGTTGGCAAGACATTCACATACTTACTGGGTAGTGATGCTGCTGCTCTACTCTTCAATAGTAAAAATGAAGATTTGAATGCAGAGGATGTATACTCTCGGTTAACTACACCAGTTTTTGGCAAGGGAGTTGCTTATGATGTCCCTAATCCGGTATGTATTTTAAATATCAGATAAGTAGAAAAGTAGCACAATTAAAATTCTGAGTAGGCAGCCCTGAGCTCTAGGCTCTGTATGGTGGGGTTGTGTGTTCATAAGCAATTCTGGCATATTGCAGTTGGTAAATTGTCTTAGTTGGATAATGAAGACTGAAAATGTTTAGATTGCTTTATTTATCACCTGGTCATTTGTCAGTGTGGATGCTATTTTTTGTTCTTGAAACCATTGAATCCCACCGCAGAGGAAAAACTAGGAGTCTCTGCTTCTGTTACAGCATGCCACTGACTGCAGTTTACTTTTGCCTTACAAGCAACTTTAGGTCTTTCTTCTGAGAGAGCTTTGAGAGTGATAATTTTGCATTTATGCCATGCCAAATCTAGATACAGGAGTATTACTTTGACAATTTGCACCACAAGGTTTGTCTTGCTTGGACAAAAATCAGCCTATATGTTTGCAGAAGACAGTCTGCATGGGTCTGGCAGCACAGTGGTTGTGTCATGTGGCATTGTTTCCGAGCTAAGCGTTGGCTGCTTTCTTGTTTGTTTGTGGTGTGTGGCATGACAAACTCTTAAACTGCAGAAACCAAATTTTCCTTGGACAAACTTACTCTCCTGTGACTCTGTATTCGGTGTATGTTGAGATCGATGGCCTGTTGTACAACAGAGTAGTCTGGTGGCAGAAGCAGCATTGTAATACACTTTATTTTTGGATTTTCAGTTTTGGCTTCATTTTGTTTGTATAAATGCCTATCATTTGACTGGTAATAGTTTCCGCAGCCATCAAGACTTTTCCTTCTTAATATGCCTCTTAATTCTCCCTTGCTGAAGGTACCTGCAGTGATTGCCCTCTTAATGATGTGGCTTACGGGCAGCAATCACTAGTCTCTCCTCCACAACAGCATTTTGCAGCGATCCGCAAAGTAAGGAATGTTGTTCTTACCCCATTTTGGATCTCTTGTACACAACTGACTACCAACAACTTGCCACTTTGTAAATAAGTAAAGAACTTACTTGTCTCCTGCTTTGTCAGGAAGTGTTAAATTATGGCTAGACAGTGTCACAAAGTTTGGGGGGAGGATTGTTTGGTTGTTTGGGTGCTGGTTTTATTGCACTTGATGGATTTGCATAGCTCCTCCCATCCCTTTGTGAATGAAACCAGCAGAACTGCAGCCTGGATAACACGTAGGAGATAATTTCTTGTGACCTAGGAGACCTGTTCCACAAGTGGGGCCATTCTAACAGGCTTGTTTCTACCAGTTCTGACAGTCAGGGGTCTTCCTCAAAAAGTCAGGGATGGAGTTGGGGATCCCTTTTGGAGCTGCTAGAGTGTAGAGGGCACACAATTCTCTGCAATACATGTTTCACATTCTTCTCTGGTATATACTAGTTGCAGAAAGGTGTCTATGAATCAGACTGCTAAGTTGGCCAGATTTTCACTGTGTTGTGCTTGTTCTTTGGATTTTGACTCCTGTGGGCTATCTGCTTGAAACAGAGGTGTTGGTTTGTCTCTTAAATCTGTGGAAGTTCATCCACTTGTTACAATTGTCTTGACTTATGCTTTCATACCCTACAGTTCATGGATGGATTTGAATGTGTGTCTTCATTCAAGAGCTGGTTCTTCAATGGGATCTAATCTTATCCTTCAGGAGTTTTATAGAACTTTCTATAAACTCTTTGGAAATGGGCATTTCTTACAGCTGTGTTCTTCAGGCATATAGGGACGATTAAGGCCTATCTCATTGCTCCACCATATATTGCTTTTTTCCTGAAATAAGGTCTTTTTCTAGAGTTACCCTAGATTTTTCCCTTGAGTGTGTTTGGGTTCTGCTTTATTCAAGAGATTAATCTTTTCATATTACGCAGTAACCCTTGCGTGTCTGCAGATAAGTCTACTTCATTCATACCTTTGATACTGGACGGATTTCTTCATTTTTATCTCTGCAGATTCAGGTTCCTCAGAAAATCACCTAGGCTACTTTTTTTCCGCAGCTAGGAGATGCAGGGACTTTGCTATTGGCATATACTGATTATCTCTAGTTGTGTGTTTACCTGTGTGAAGCTAGTGAGGTAGCATGTCCGGGTGTGGCCAGAAAATGTTCTGCTAGAGGTGAGCTGGTTTTTTGTGTAGTGCTACCACCGCGATTTCATTTCAGATGTAGAATCATAGAATGGTTTGGGTTGGAATGGACCTTTAAAGGTCATCTAACCCAACTGCCCTGAAATGAGCAGGGACATCTTCAACTAGATCACATTGCTCAGAGCCCCGTCCAACCAGACTGTGAATATTTCCAGGGATAAGGCATCTGCCACTCCTTCTCTGGGCAACCCATGCCAGTGTTTCACCACCCTCATCATAAAAAATGTCTTCCTTATGTCCAATCTAAATCTATCCTCTTTTAGTTTAAAACCATTACTCCTTGTCCTGTCACTACAGGCCCTGCTAAAAAGTGTGTCCCCATCTTTCTTATAAGACTCCTTTAAGTACTGAAAGGCTGCAGTTAGGTCTCCCTGGAGCCCTCTCTTCTCCAGGCTGACCAACCCCAACTCTCTCAGGCTGTCTTCATAGGAGAGGTGCTCCAGCCCTCTGATCATCTTTGTGGGCCTCCTCTGGACTCGCTCCAACAGCTCCATGTCTCTCGTACTGGGGACCCAGAGCTGGGCACAGTACTCCAAGTGGGGTCTCAGGAGCACAGCGGAGGGGGAGAATCACCTCCCTTGACCTTCTTTCTATTTACCCCAGGATACTGTTGGCTTTCTGGGCTGTAAGTGCGCATTGTCGGCTCATCTCCAGCTTGTCCTCCACCAGTACCCCCATGCCCTTTTCCTTCTCTCGATCCCTTCATCCCCCAGCTTGTATTGATACTGGGGGTTGCCCTGACCCAGGTGCAGGACCTTGCACTTGGCCTCGTTAAACCTCATGAGGTTCACGTGGCCCACTTCTCAAGCTTGTCCGGGTTCCTCTGGATGGCATCCCATCCCTCAGGCGTGTTAACTGCACCACACAGCTTGGTATCATCAGCAAACTTGCTGAGGGTGCACTCAGTTCCACTATGTCATTGATTATATTAAACAGNAGTTCCACTGTGTCATTGATTATATTAAACAGTACTGATCCCAATACAGACCCCTGAGGGACACCTCTTGTCACTGATCTCAATCTGGACATCGAGCCATTGACCACTACCCTCTGGATGTGACCATCCAGCCAATTCCTCATCCACTGAACAGTCCACTCATCAAATCTGCATCTCTCCAGTTTAGAGAGAAAGACATTGTAGGGGACCATGTCAGAGGCCTGACAGAAGTCTGGATAGATGACACTTGTAGCATCTACTGCGAGGGCATTTAGAGAGCCATTCAAACTTTCATTGGAGTTCTACTGTTGATGGATCATCCAGAACTTTCTTTTGAGGCCCCTTCTCTCTGCTGCAGCCGCTAAGTCTCTCAGTCTTCAGTCTGACAGTGACTGTTAGTCTGTGTTTAGAAGAACCACTCCTTATTCTTTAAAAGGAAGAAGTTACTTATTTACCAGTAATACTGGTAATTGTTGATATGCATAATCTATATACTAGCTCATGTTCACTATCTGTCTGCTCCCTCCAAGACTCTTGCAGATAGTTTTGTCTTGAGAGGAGCTAACATGGCAGAGGATGTGTGCGCTCCTGTGTGCCATTCCCATCTCCATCAAGCTGGAGGTGGAGATGGGCTAGCATGTTGCAGGGGAACACGTGCTTGTCTCTCTGCTCTGGCATGTGTACCCTCTGACAGACTGCTGGAGGCCCCACTGCCTTCTGAAAACAGAAGTTTCTAGGAAGTAACCTTCTTCCTTATGCCTTTTGTTTTGTGAGTAACTTCATAGTATGTGCAGAGCCCTTGGTGGGAAGACATTTTTTGGTGTGTTGCTCATGGTATAGTGCAGATTTATAGGGCAGATGCTCTAATTCATAGTTAGGGCTTAAAATTAATTGAAGAATTTTCTAGTAGATGTTCTGTCAATCCATTGAATGGTTCCTATCTAATAATGGGCTTTTTACCAGTAGGTTTGTTAGCTGTGAGTCTATACAAAGACAAAGAGGTGAGAAGGATGTGAAGCTCACCATTTTCCTAGGAAGCAGTTTGCTTCCTAAGCAGTGAGATTAGAGGGCCTTGTAAAAGAGGGGTGTATTGCTAGACCAGAGGTAAGGTATTACTGCATGAGAGAAGACAGATGCTCTGAGAGAAAGGAAGGAGGTCACATAGCAAGGAACACAGACTGAATCCAGGCTTTGCAAGGACAGGTCTGCTTACGTTTGTGATTATGTATCTGAAGTGCGTTCCATATTTCAGTCTTGAACACTTGTGTCTTCAGGGATAAAGTTTAACAAAGATATTACAATTATTTTCTGTTTTGGTCCTGTAAAAGAGAGAATTGTAGCTCCCTTGAGCTAGTATTGTACTTGGATGTTACTAAACTATTGCTTGAAAAACAAAGAAGGTGAAAAACGGAGTATTACCTATTACTTACATCNCTAAACTATTGCTTGAAAAACAAAGGTGAAAAATGGAATATTACCTATTACTTACATTTGAGTATCTGTGGTACCCTGCAATCTCAATCATAATTTTACTTCTGTACTTACAGTACAAATGATAATTTTTTTAATTACATTAATATGATGATCCTTGTAGTGATTGCTTTTTCTGTCTTGGTTCTTCTAGGTATTTTTGGAACAGAAGAAGATGCTCAAAACTGGGCTAAATATTGCCCAGTTTAGACAGCACGTATCTGTGATTGAAGAAGAAACAAAGGAGTATTTCAAAGCATGGGGAGAGAGTGGAGAAAAAAGTAAGCGAGATGCATTTTTCCTCAGATTTTCTGAGAAGGAATTAATGCCTATGTTTTTGTAAGCGATTTGCTGCGGTATTAAAAAAATGAAAAATGGCATAGATTAAACTATACAGAACATCAGAAGGAACGTGCAATATACAGGTTTAATCAAATTTAAGGCTATTGGAGAATTAAGCTGCTCAGAAGATCATTGACAGAAGTAAAGGACTACCTTACTTTTGCTTTCTTACAGTCAGCTAATACAGCGTACCTGTTGCCTGGCTGAGTCATGCTCGTTCTGCCTGATCTGAGTGAGTCAGCGTAAGCGCCTTAGTCCTTGGGAAAAGATACTGCTCTGACTTGCCAGAGCCTGTGTCAGAGATCTGAGCTCAGGGATCTTCTACACTGCAGAACCGCATCCTTAGGGCTGATAAGGTTAGGTTAGTCATCGGGGTGGAATTCTTCTCTTTCACACCTGTCTTTCCTGACTAGCCTGCTAGACACAGCCCATTGCTATTGTTGCAAGCCCACAGTGGCATACTAAATACATATATATATATATATAAAAAATATTTATATATTACATACTTAAAGATAAAATTATATATTACCATCTTAAATGTATCAATATTATTATTTAAAAATAATTCCGTGAGCAGCAAAACTTAACTGTTTTCCCATGGATTTGGATTTCAAGGTTAAGTTTTTGTATGACTTCTTATTAAGGATTGAGCTTGTGCTGCATGGCTTATTTTGGAAGGATTACTAGCTCTGCTAGAAAAATTTCTAGAAAAAAAAAAACTTAGAAAAAAGTTGTTGAAATCAGTGATCTAATTAAAAAATTGTTTGAAGATAAACCTGATAGACACACAGAAATTTAAAATTAGATGCTTCATTCTCCTGGTAAAACAGTCTAAAACTCTATTTAAAATCATTAATCTGTGTCCAGTTACTTATTTTTTTTTCTTCTACAAAATAAAGAATAACCTGTAAAGCATAACATCTTGCTTGAAAGCATTTTCAGTAACATTTTTTCAAATCTTCCCTCAGACCTGTTTGAAGCCCTTTCAGAACTTATAATTTTGACAGCGAGTCATTGCTTACATGGGAAAGAAATAAGAAGCTTGCTGAATGAGAAGGTGGCTCAGCTGTATGCCGATTTGGATGGGGGTTTCACTCATGCTGCCTGGCTTCTGCCAGGTTGGCTACCTCTGCCTAGCTTCAGGTACCAGAAGTAACAGAAGAAGCAACTGAACTATTTTATCTAAACGCCTTTGTTGTCTGGTGGTTTCTTCCCTATTTTTAGTTTGTAAGCTATTCCCTATGTCCCTATAAATCCTTATAAACATTTTATGTGGTACTTTGTAAAAAGTTCCCAATAGAAGTGTTTTGAATTGCAGACGTCGAGATCGAGCACACAGAGAAATAAAGAATATTTTCTACAAGGTTATCCAGAAACGTCGAAAGTCTGAGGAAAAGGAGGATGACATGCTCCAAACTCTACTTGATGCTTCATACAAGTAAGCCAAGGGTTTGAAGAATTGTCATTTATAGATGTTTTATTTTAGCTTTGAGCTCTTCAGTTAGAACTGTACCAAAAATAGGAAATACTCTCTCATGTTTTGAACTGGTTTTGTTGCCAGCAATTGGTCTCAGCTGGTATTATTAAAAAAAGCTTAAAAACTTGAATTGTAAATGCTTATTTAGGCTTCTGAGACTTCATCAGTCATCATGAGGTTGCTTCCTTTCTCTCTGCTGGCTGTTCAGTAATGCTTTTCTTTAAGGCTTCCAGGGAGTCTCTCTCCCTCTGCTCCCTTTACCTTTAGCTGCTCTGTTTAGAGCAGGCAGCAAAAGAGGAGGAGGAGGAAGTAGTACATTAGAATAACGTGTAAACACTACTGTAACTGGAAACCTGCTCAAATGAAGTTCTAACATAACACCCTTCAACCTAGGGATGGCCGTCCGCTGACAGATGATGAAATTGCTGGAATGCTTATTGGGTTGCTGCTAGCGGGGCAACACACATCCTCCACCACCAGCGCCTGGCTCGGCTTCTTCATAGCCAGAGACAAATCCATACAGGAGCAGTGCTACGCCGAACAAAAAGCAGTTTGTGGGGATGACTTGCCACCGTTAACTTATGACCAGGTTTGTGTGTTCCTGCTGGGTATTTTTATAATTTTAGATGCTTATTTAAAAAAACCACAAACATGAAATGTAGTCATATTCTTTGTGTTAAAATCATAATCTGGCACAGTCACTCTGTGGTAACACTGTTCATCAATGTATCTCCTCCATCTTCTCCTTTTCAAGTAAATTTTCAGCTTGCTACTGTTTTTTAATCAGCATTGATTAAAGAATTACAGTTCCTACAATTTCTATTTAAGCAATGATAGTTCTGTAGAGGAGGAAGATCCTCATGTTCCCAGAGGAAAGGAATGCAGTGTGACCTTGTTCTTTAATTAGGCATCAGAAAACCACTCATGAGACAGATTAGTAAGAAGCTAGTCGTATTTGATTGCAGTGGTCAGAGATTATTTTGCTTAATTTCTTTTTTTTCTATTTAATTCAATTATCAGGGTAGCTAATGAAGTACATGTAAATATATGATGCTTACTCTTTGATTATTTTGTTTGTTTGTTTTTAAATGGTCTGAAATACCATTTTGTGTGTGTTGAATAAACTTGGTTGTATTTTGAGATATCATTTTCTCTCTATTTTCAGCTCAGGGATCTCAGTTTGCTGGATCGCTGTCTAAAAGAAACTTTAAGGCTTAGACCTCCTATAATGACCATGATGAGAATGGCCAAAACTCCGCAGGTGAGTACGCTCGTTGGAGCTAACTAACTTCCCTGCAGTAGACCAGGGCTGGAAAAGGCTGAGGGGAGGCTGTCCCGCCTGGCAGAAGGAGGAACACAAGTGAGCAGTGTTTGCTGGCAGGGATGAAAGCTGATGGCAGCCTGGGCTCTTAGCCGTGGGAGTGTAGCCAGTGTTAATTGAGGAAAGCAATTAATACCTTGAACGTGGTAGCTCCTACCTTCATCTGGAATGATTCGTGTTGAGTTTCGGACCCCTCTGGCCCCCAACCAACCAGATGTTCATGATCGGAGGGCTGGAGCACCTCTCCTATGAGGACAGGCTGAGAGAGTTGGGGTTGTTCTGCCTGGAGAAGAGAAGGCTCTGGGGAGACCTAACTGTGGCCTTCCAGTACCTGAAGGGGCCTACAGGAAGAATGGAGAGGGACTGATAGGACAAGGCATGAGTTTAAACAAAAAGAGGGTAGGTTTAGACTAGATATTAGAAATTCTTCCCTGTGAGGGTGGTGAGACACTGGAACAGGTTTCCCAGAGAAGCTGTGGAGGCCCCATCCCTAGAAGTGTTCAAGGCCAGGTTAGATGGGGCTTTGGGCAACCTGGTCTAGTGGAGGGTGTCCCTGCCCACGGCAGGGGGGCTGGAACTAGATGGTCTTTGAGGTCCTATCCAACCCAAACCATTCTGTGATTCTATATTGATGAAATGAAGCAAGCAGAGAGCCACTGAGATGGTAGGAGGTGGCAGCACTTCTCTTGTGAGGAGAGGCTGAGGGAACGGGGTTTGTTCAGTCTGGAGAAGGGAAGCCTCTGAGGGGACGTAGTAACAGCCACTTGCAGTCTTACTTAGCACAACTGACCCTTTCTTTAGCTGTTGGTCTCACTTGAGCTTGGTTTGTTGCTACCATTTAAAGGTATTTTTTGTTTGCCGGGTACTTTTAATAGCTTCTTGGAAAAAAATGGCTTGCACTTACTTAGTACAATCCAAGCCAGGTAAATCTGAAAGAAAACTTGCTGTTTGTACAAATAAGCTAGAAAGTCAAGTAAGTCAATTTTTTAAGCGAATGTCCCTCCCATGACAAATGCTTTCAGTAAATTTTAACTTCATTTTTTTTAAACTTTCTGTAGAATTGCCAGCCTTCCTAAAGCAGCTGAAATGTTCCTGCAACTAGTTGAATGTTGTGGCCTTTACAAATAAAAGTACCAGGCTGCATTAATTTTAAACGAGCTTAGCCAAAACCTCTTTTGAAAGATCACTTCAGGTAACACTTTGAAAAGAAAAATGGAGAAATTTTGTGATGTGTGTGGGTCTTTTCTCTTGTAGACTGTTGCTGGATATAATATTCCCCCTGGCCATCAAGTCTGTGTATCTCCCACTGTTAACCACAGACTGAGGGACTCCTGGAAGGATGCTCTAGACTTCAAGCCTGACCGCTACCTCCAAGATAACCCGGCAGCTGGAGAGAAATTTGCGTACATCCCGTTTGGCGCTGGTGAGTCAGCAAGCACAGTGCCTGACTGAGTACCGGAGTGGCTCATGCTGGTCAGCTCGTACAGCTCCTCCCCGCAGCTGAGGATATCGTTTTTCTTTCTACTGGTGCCTGAAAGTTTTCTTACTCTGAAAGTGCTGTTAAAAATTAAGTCAATAGTTTTGTATTAGTAGTAGCTGTATATCAATTGGAGTAGCCATCGAACCAAATGTTTAGGTTTGACTCAAGTCTTTCCAAGATAAGGTAAAAACCTGGTCAGACAGAGCCCATTTAAGGCAGAGCAAAAATCTGCATAGAACCATACACACTGCTTTGGTGGTTATCACCACACTACGGTTACAGCTGCTATCTGCTCCGTGTTGTAATGCTGCTTTGGTGATACATAAATTAGAATCATAGAATCAATAGAATTAAAACAACATATTTGCAGTCATAATTCTTGGTCCATTCTATGCAGCAACAGCTTATAAAACCAAGATGCTGATGGAGTTACGTAATGGTGTACATGCAGCATCAAAGCCTCACCTTGTTTAGCAAGGAAAGAAGCAATTACTGTCTGCAGGGAACTTTTAAAGTTAGCTTGTTGGCAAAGGTGATTTAGTAATGAAGTAGTCTAACTGCTTTTTATGACTTTCCTTCTAGGCCGTCATCGCTGCATTGGAGAAAACTTTGCTTATGTTCAGATTAAGACTATTTGGTCTACTTTGCTTCGTTTGTATGAATTTGATCTCACCAATGACTATTTTCCGACTATAAATTACACAACAATGATACACACACCTAATAACCCCATTATCAGCTATAAGAGGAGGTCACTGTAAATTCTGGAGCTAAAACCTTACTTATTTAAGTTGTGTAAACTAACAGACTTTTGAATAAAATTGTGACGATGTGTGGCAAATGGAAACCCTTGCATCTACTGTTAGGAAGACAACAATAATTACCAACTGCAAAGGTGTTGCATCTGTTTTGTTTGTTTGCCCACACCATTTAATGCTGCTGTGTATAATTGCTTGTTCTACAAATTTCTCATTGCATTTTTAAAAGTGTTTTTTCTATTGGTGTAACACTCTTTAAAGTGAAGAAAGAAGTAATTTCTGTATATGGAACTCTGTGCTTTTGAAAAATAACTGAAGATTACTTTTCCCCGGATACTAGCGGGGTAAGACCGCGTGCCTTCCCTCTGCACCCAGTTACAGCAACTGCGCCAGGGAGGAGGCAGCGAGGGGGAGCGCAGGCCGTGGTGCCCTACGTCGGGTACTCGTCATTCTGTTCCGAGCGAACTAGCTCCCATCTTGGCTGCTTCGTACTTAAGAAAAATGTTACCGTACAGCTGAGTAGTGGGCAGACTACAGAATGTTCACAGCAAAGTCTTTTCTGAGAATAAACGAGTTAAATGTCTAACTTGAAGCAGTTGTAAAATGCTTAGGTGCAGAAAGCAACACTTTTCTAAAATTTTCTGAAAGCTTGATGTAAGTGTGAAAGTAACAATATGTGATACAGACAACATTACTTTTGTAAATAACATGTTCATGTATAAAGTGGTCACAAATGAAGTGAAATAGCTGAACGTCGTCCCTCTTTGTAATGACTCCTGCAGGACTTCAGTGATGTGTAAGAGTGGTGGTGATAAATGGTAATAAGTTCGGGCTCACATGAACTTTGAATTAAATTTATAAACAAACCTCTTGTGCAAGTTTTCTGTGCTCAAGCCTGTCAATTCTGGAAAGCTTTGATAAGGAAACTAGTAATAAACTTTCTTGCAAGCATGAAGTCAGTCATACAAAGAGCTTCCCCCCTTCATCAGTGCTCACTGCAGCAAGGATTGCTGTTCTAAGCTTAGGCGTAACTTACAAGACCTGGTGTTTCTATCAGTCTCAGCAACTGAGGGAGCAGATATCTTCCCTTCCACCTCGGAAGATGCAACCGGGGTCTTCAGAAGCCTTCAGAAAGCTTCTACCTGGCCTCTCCTCTGTAAAAAGCAAAGCTGCAGCCACCCTGAGTAGGAGGAGCGTGGTGTGAGTAAGGGAGTGCCTCCTGAACACAGTTAAAAGCATGAAGTCATCTTTATTTCAGTACTTTGACAAAATACCCATAAAATTCAAAACTTCTACCATTACAAAAATAGGTCTCTACAAGTGATATTCTGTCTGCGCTGCCAGTAGCAAATATTACGAGAGTCGTGTAACTTCAGTAGCCTTGCCAGAAAAAGTGCAAGTGAACTTCGCTGAATGTAGCTCCATTTCATTAATACACAAGTTTCATCTTCGCACCCTTTTGATAAATACACACTTCATAAGTTAATCATTTAAATTAGCATTCCACAAATATACATGTAATTTAATGGCGGGGCGTCATTTGGGGTTGGGTTGTTTTTTTTTTTCCATGAACACAAAGAGCCTATGTACATAAATCCCAGTCTGCGTGGGTGTGCCAGGATGGAACTGCATACAATCAATCGCCTAGCTGCGTTCATATTGGTCCCACAATATACACGTTATACAAAAGCAGAGAAAGAGCACAGATTTACAGAAGGCAATCCATTACATCACTGCCAGTGAAGGAGGTGTTGAAAAAATATTACCTTCTCATACCAGCGTGCAACTGAGTGTATGAAGTTGAACCTGAAAGAGGGAGAAAGATTTTAATCAAGATTACCTGTAATACGTAGATGAGGATTCACCAATGACATGTTACTCAGATGAATAAGCGTGAAAGATTTTACATGGGAAATTTTTAAGAACAAAACTTCCTCAAATGATGGATTTTACACTGAATTAAGACTTCACCACAGTAACTGCAAAGATCAAGTTTGATAAATTACATCCCATTGATCTGACGATTTTCTTGATGTCTTCCTTTTAAAGCCCCAAAATTACCATCACCTATAGGGCAAAAGGACTGTAGCTTCTGTAATCGAAGGGGGAGGAGAAGAAATTCCCCTTGTACTCCCACTCCTCAATCTTTTGGGCACATTTTTCTCCATCTAGCTTAAAATCTTAAAAAGGTGCCAGTGGAATCCTTGCTGCATATCTGTTAGAGATCAGGGAAAGTGCTACCAATAAACTCAAAGTCTCTAATTAAATCACCCTGGGTCATCTCCCTTCAAAGAATTTAACAATCTTCTTTTTAATGAGCTTTTTGCTACAGCTCAGAGTAGCCTCTTGTTTACAAGGCTGAAAATGCCTGAAATGCAAGCTGTTTGTTATGTATCTCAGAGAACCAGCGCACGCTTTCTAACCAGGAACGGTGCCCCGGTGTCACGAGGAGAACTTGGGAGCCCTCACCTGACTGCACGCTGCCCAGTCGCCTTTGTAGTGCCTCCAGCCGATTGATGTAATCTGTCAAAGCTCTTTCAGGATCGTAGTTCTGCAGTTGAGAACAGGCGAAGGAGACTGGGTTTAAGTCAGCATGCGTACTGTGGAACCTAGGGGCAAGAAGGACGCAGATGTTTTTAAAAAGGAAAATTTCAAATAAAACAAAAGCATCAGCGGACACAGCAAAACGCTGTGAGTAGAGATACCTCACTGACTGCGCGTCCCTTACCCTACCCTTGCGGCAGCCGGCAGCACACCATGCCCATTTGACCTCCCTGCCATTTGCTGCCCAAGCCATTGTGCTGCCTCCCCCAGAGAAACCACTTTTCCCAGACGCCTTTTCCTTCTACTGCACCTGATCCGTGGCTGCATTTCTTTGGGACAAAGACTGACCAGCAAATTCCTACTGAGACTGCAGCAGAAGCCGTGGTAGATTCAAGTTTGCTTTTCTATTAAGAAGCTTGTGTGAACACGGCCATCTTTACAGGATTCTGTCTCTCTTCAGTACTCTCTATAAGTGAAAGTCGAAAGTGGCTAAAATAGATTAAACATTTTTTTCCATGTAAACTGCTATGGTTGCCACAAACTAAGATTACAAATGTTGAGGTGGTTTATATAAAAATGAAGAACCAAAATGGCTAGAATCTGATATTCGGTAAAGATCCAAGCTCACAACTCCATATAAACTCATCAAAGGCTGATGGTGCTCATAAATCCGTTGCCTTTGATGAAAAATACCTGGTTTCACCAACATCTGATTCACTGACACCTCTGGCATCACAGCTTACTATAGCCAACCAAAAGGGTTTAATCAAGAACAAGCAGTGGAGCTACCAAGCAGCTTCCACCCACGCTCTGGCCATGAGGCCATAGTAATCCCTCCAGGCCACAGTAACCAGAACACCCTCCCCAGCCACAGCCAGCGGCCTGATCTTCCCTTTGTTCAGCTGAGAGCACTCGAGGCAGCCCCTCCCCACGCCACACTGCTGCCAACATGAAAGGTGGACAGGCAGCGGTGGTTTGGTTGGTGGCAAAGCCTAGCCTCTACAGAGGTAGGTCAACATGGCTCCATCCAGCGGATCTACCACCAGCTCCAAGAACATGACGATGCAAATCAGACAGAAGTCTGCAAGCTTTGCCTTTGCTCAGGCGATGAGTAAATGCACACTGAAGGCCTGAGATGTAATTTTTGTTATCTATCCTTACAAAGGCAGAAAAAAAATCTGATGGCATCACAGATTATAAACCTTAGCAGTAAGCACTGATGTGTTCATTTAGTTAAACAGTGTTCTGACAGAGAATAATAATCTAAAATGAAATGTACTTATGTTGCAAGTTTATAGGAGATCTAGGAGACTCCATGTCTGACCTGGATCTATAGGAATGCCTTTGCTCTCCATAAAGATCCATGCCACCAGAGAAGGAATCAGGCCGTAATTCATTACCTAGAAATAGAAAAAGCAATGTCTTGAAAACTAAAAAAAAAAAAGTAACACCTTTTGCATTTTACTGTGAATGTCAAATGAAAGCTTTCTGTTTGCTTATCACAAAAATGGTGTTTAAGAAACGTAGATCACTTTCAGACTGCTTCAGAGAAAACCAGAGGTGAAATCCTGGTCTCCCTGCTGATAACGAGAACATTCTCACAGACTGAGCAGGACAGAGTTTTAGTGCAGACCTAGATAGCCAGGAATTAATAAAACTGGATTTCCCAAACTTTAAGCTGTAAGAAAAGAACAACTTTTGTTCTGAGGCAAAGGCCAGGGAGGGCTGGTCAACAGGCTCTGTTGCCACTGTGCTGCGGTCCCTCTGTCCACCCCTGCCCTCAGCAGGAGCTGCTGACCTCTTAAGAGAAACCTGATGACGCAGCTCAAATTGGTTTTGCAAACACACTCCATAGGGAAAGTTGCTATATTTTGTTAAATCCCATGCACAATAGAACAAAACAAGATTGAAGAGAAAGCAAATAGATTAGTGTCTGTGCTGAGCATGGAAAATCTCAGAAACAGGTTAATCCAAGCAATTACAGCAAAAGGAAGTGAGAACAGCACCCCATTTGCTCCACATGAGGAAAATGCAAATTAAAACCCATCTCCATTAAGCAGCTGTGTGACTTGCAAATACCCTTTTTCAGTCATTACTGGACTATGACTTACCTGTGTTCTGGCTAAAGACATCTCTATTGATACTTAGCACACCAGAACCCGTAACTCTGTGCCATCGACGGACCAGGAACTTCATTCTGCATTTCAAATTAAAAAAAGAAATACTTCAGCATAAATGAAATAGTCTGCTAAAAATCATCTGCTGCTTGTATTCTAGAAGGCCTAAGAATTTCTTGAACATCAAGCAAAATTAATAGATGGGCATCTAAAACCTGAAGGACAAGTAGAAAAATTTCTTAGAGATGTGTATAAGGATGATATCTTTTGTCCAAATCTGTTTTCAGCATTACCTCTGCAATTCCAGAGGTGCTGCATACGTGCAAGTGGACATCAAATAGCTCAAGCACCTAAGCAACAGGGCGTCAGCATTTTAAAATCATACTAAATACCTATTTTTTGCCCTGTTGCATCCCCAAATTTGTAATTGCAGAGCGCTATGAGTAAAAGCCTCACTTACAACAGGTATATGAATAGTTCCTTGAAATTATACTACACACAAGGCTCAGGTCAAGCAGAAGTGCTTGGCAGTTCAAACCTTTGTGGAGGAGATTTGCTAGCACCGTGGCAGTACTACGCAGTAAAAACCTTCACTTGGTCTTCCTCATCTATTCTTTTTAATTCTCAGGCTGAGACCGAATGACTCGTAAATTCAAAGGACCACCCAGATGGATAAAATTAGTTCAGAAATCTGTATTACACTTACATGTAAGAATTTAACCTTAAACTAACTTGCAGAAAATACCTTTGTAAATGAGTGTATATTTTTCTAATATTATGACTTTATCCAATACACTCCATCTGTGATTATCAAATGCAGACTCCTTTTCAACTACATTCACTCTGCTTATTCCTGTTGCAGATTTTACCTACGTTCTGCTCAACTTGTCACCCAACACTGTATCTACTATATTCATGACTACCAAAAATGTATAAATTAAACAGGATGGTACATGAGAAGTTCTAGATTCTACTAGACAGCTAGAACAGTATATATTAAATTGCACACTCATGTATGTTTGAAATCTAACTTCCTCTGGTTTACCTTGAAATTGCGATGGACACTCTGACGGCAGAGCGAAATCTCGTAAAACCCTTTGAATGATGCACAACGATTTCAAGGTCTGTGTAGGAAGGCTGTCCACCCATTCGTGCAATGAGGGCCAGCGTGGCTTCTTCACACTCCTGGAATCCGCCTAATAACAGCAGCAAATATTTTTTCTGATATATCAGAGCTTTCCGAAAGCTCTCTGCTCGTAGGTATTTGCCATAAATTCTCTACAACAAGAAAAAAAAAAAAAAAAAAAAAAGGACAGTAAGCTCCATGAATGATTACAGTTCTGAGACTTTTGACATCATTACTCGTACAGCATTTCTGTGATTATTCATTTCTTGCTATAATGATGATGAGTGCACTACTGCTCACATTTCTCGAGGATAGCTTCATAACTTGAGGATCACCTGCATGGCAAGAAATAAAGCGCACACAAAAGGACAACATCAATGCTTGCACAGCATTCTTGGGGAGAAAAACCAAGAGTAATCTGAAGATGAGAATTTTAAACCTGAATTACTATCCATTTGCTTAGAATAACCAGAGTGAACACAACAAAAAATAGGCCCAAATCCAAATGAAGAAAAAGCAGCTGTAGTTAGTATGCAGGCAACAAAGTCCTCCTACCCTTAAAAGAGCATTTTCAGAATCTGATCCCAGTTCTCTGAGGAAAGCTTCGCTCCTGAGCTCTGCCCTCAGCTTGGAGAGCTCCGCTTCGGCTTGCTTCAAAGATTTCTGCAGTGACAGCTTTTCTCTGTTCCAAATTTCTTTCTCAGAAGCAACGAGAGTATCGATATTAACTCCGATATCTGATGAGCGTCTAGAAGACTGAAGAGGAAAGAAACCAAATTTAAATCACACAGCTTGGAAAAGCCTGAGCTGTGCCATTCTAGTCATTGTTTTGGTGGAGAGCTCATACAATTACTGAGAGAAAAACTACCCACTGAATAGATCTGACACCACCATTGCATTCTAACACCTCAGAAGCAGTGAGTTTAGGAGCCTGATCAATGTCCTAGAAAAATACAGCTTCTCAAAATTGGACCATACTAGCTTCATGACCCTGAAGCTGTCTGGATCTATTTGCTACTCCTCACGGTGATGAGATATTGATCAAAAAGCAGCACATGGAATTTAAAAGAAAAGAGCAGTTAACAAAAAGAAGCTGGGTAAAATCACAAAGTTTACAGCAAAGAGCGAGTCAAGATACATTGACCACAGGACACGAACAACTCACAGTTGTTTACTCTGCAGAGGGAAGCCAAGCCAGACAGATGGCTCGGTCACTCCCACTTAGATGATGAGGGCAAAAAATGATGCTTCTATGCCTACATATACATCATTATATCAGCACCACTAAAGACATACATAGTCTCCAGAAGGTTGTCTGTGCTGATATCTTCTCAGTTCTTCCTCCAGTTTCACAACAGCATTCCTCAAATTATTCTTTTCTTCACTCAGTCTGCTGACAAAGCCCGTCAGCTCAGCGTTTTGTCTCAGCAGCCTCTCAGTCAGTGAGCTAGATGGAGTCCCTGGTGGTAGCACTAGCTTCAGCTAGAAGGAAGGAAGAAAACCAGAACACAACTTGTATTAGATCCAAGCTGCCAGCTTGAAAATAACCAGCTTCCAGCAAAAAACTTCTGTGGATAATGGCAATAGCTTTGTAATAACTTACATAATGAAAACCTAAGTGTACATGGAAACTATAGATTAACGTGACTTTCTCTTCTCTGCTTATTCCATGTATCACAGCAGAATATTTTCATGCAAGCTCATGCAAAGCTTTTCTACTATGTTTAGATTTATCTAACTTAGAGGAAAAGAAAAGCCTCAAAACTTTTTTCAAGTCATGTTGAAAACACTTGCCTAAAAGGCAGGTAAGGACCTGAACCAAGCTCAGTTAAAATCAAATATTGCTGAACTCTTTGTAACAGATTACCTTATTTCATTTTTCACACAGGTGCACATTACTTGATCTTCAACTGCCTTTCCATTGGTAAACACAGGCCAGTTTAAGTAAATGTGTTGTATCAACACAATATAGGAAATATTAAATGTTGATTTTAGTATCAGGAAGTACTGAGCAAGTTTCCTCAGCTACAGAAATGCTGCTGAAAGGAAAGTATCTTTTCTTAAAGGAAAAGCCAAGAGATTGAAACATTTATAATTAAACTGGAAAATTTTTAATTTGAAAGTTGAAAATTCCCTTTTAAGGTAATAAAATTGAAAAAATAAAAGGAAAGGGGTTTTTACACTTCACCAACTCCAAATCAGCACACTCACTGGAGCAGATTTTCCTCTGTAAAGTACAGACCTGGATAAGTACAGACTTAACTCCTCGCCGGTTTCTGCTTGCATCTCATCACCCAAACTCTCCCACCAAACTTACAACATCGCACTCTCACCTCTTCCAGATAGGACAGTCCAGGTAGTTTTTGTAGCTCTGAAATAACTTCTTCAACAGCATTCTGTATTGCAATGAAGTCTTGATCATCTGCTGCTTCAAACTGTAGTCTGAAACCAAAATGACAGTTTCAAAAGCAGGTACAGTCTGACACCCTGAGCCAGGCTGATAGGATTTTCCGTCGATCCATACACACCGGGACTTGAGCAAATCACTTCAGCATAGTTATGGTAACATTCTCAAGACTCCTCAGTGACTCTAAATTAAATTGGCTCAATTTTATAAAGAATTTGCACAGAACAGTTGCCACTAATTTTGAGAAAAGGATGTTCTATGTGAAGCACTTTTAGAAATGTGGTTCTGCTTCCCACAAATTTGTTAAATCTGTGTGAGCAAATCTTAGCGTATTTTCAAGATATAATGCATTCTGTTTTGCCCAAATGTTTCATAATAAATGCTTAATATCACCATAACAGCAAAATAAAACCAGAATCAAACCTCCCATGAACCTAGCACCATTTTTTTTTCTTCTTTTCTTTTCTTAAGGAAATAAGAATCACTTGACTATAAAATACTAGTTTCTTCCAGGGGGAGCAAGGGAGGTGATCCATAGCAATAATCCCTATAGTCATCCCCTTATACAGTGAATTATTTAATGACTACATTGCTTAAAAATCCTCTTCCACCTACACCATACCCAAATAAACTTTATCACGTTGCAGAGAAAAAAACAGACAGTTTTGCTGTAACTTATGAAGAACCATATTAAACGTGTAAGATTTAGAGCAGTACTTGATACCCTGTGATCCTGTCTTACATCAGTACATCTCAAGTACTGGCATATGCTATAAAACTAGAACCACCCCAAAATCAGTTAGGCCTGCAGTCTGTGAATGACGATCAATACTCAAGGTATTATTAGCTTGCTGGTTGAGACTAACAAAACCAAGTAGCTGAAGACTGGCCTAACCTGCTAGCAGCTTTCCGAGCCAACTGCTTCAGCTTCGGAGATGCGTTTTGCAGCTTTTGTCTGAGATTTTCCAGAATTTCAGTAGCAGCAGAGAGATCTCCTCCTCCTGTCAGCGTGGGGTAGGTTGTTTCATTCGTCTCAGCTCCTTCCATTTTTTGCTGGAGAACCCAATTTCTTGTTCTCTCATTGGGTGTATCCCAGGTAGTCTGTATATAAATATGTATTTTTTTAATGTTTATATATATATATATCAAAATATGCATGCGGCACAGTGCTTTAAAATGGTAACATTTGATTTTGAAACACACTCAGAAATTGAAGAACATAAAACAATTCTGACAGAGAAAGGCGTGTAGTGTGACTGGACTACCGTTGGCAGTGTACCACTAAAACATTATTTGTGAATGGTATAGAGTGATGCCTCTCTTGACCAAGACCTAGCAATCATACAGCTACAGCATGAATCCATTCAACAAACTGGGCCAGGAGGAAGCTGCCCAGCCTTTCTGTTTCTTCCACCAGCAGCTCCTTTACCAGTTGCACACGGAATTTGGGCAATTGTGCCCGAGTGTTTTGATAACCAATTCATAGTCAGAGGAACAAGACTAGAAAAGCCCATCATGGTCATGAAAGCCAGTCACAGGCATCCATACACTGATGCTTCCACCAGTGAAGCAATCCACTCAACGTGCACTCCTCGCCCTCACTAACACCCTCTGACATGGAAGAACGGCTAGCCCTCCCAAGGATACCTGAGTCTATGGCTGTGCCTTTGGATATTTGACCACGGTGTGGTACCAATGAGAAAAAGAGCAGAGCGCTGCAAATGTCACAGGAAGCAGAAGGAGATTTATTATCTGAAACTCCAAGCAGATCCTGGAGAGCAGATCATACTGTCTGCTGCCAAGGCAGGGAAAAAGCCCCACCAGCCACTGCCAACCTGACCCAAGGGAAGACCCTTTGTTGACCACAGTGCAGAAGAGCAAGGTGCACAAGCTGAGTGTAGCAGGAAGGCTGATGCTATCACAGTTATCAATGCACTCCACACCCTGCCTCAAGCTGTAGGCAGTTTCCAATGCTTCAGAAGATTAAAAACAGTAGGCAAATTAGATGAAGAGAAAAGTTTCCTTCCTGGCTCCACAGACAGCTGCCAAAAAGCATGGGATAATGGCAGGATGGGCAAAAACATGGTCAGCAAAGAGGCAAGTCTCCTGTCAACCCTCTCTGGGACTATCCACAAATCATCCACTCAGCAACACTTATTTCTTACAGGGAAGTTTCTAAAGAGTTTTAAAAGTAACTTAAAAATAATTAAAAAACTTTCCAAACATTTTCTGAGAGAGAAAAATTTACAGGCAACAGCGGTTCCAACTTTGATTCATCTAAAAATTAGGCTAAATTCTGAAATTAACTTTTTACCTTGATTTCTTTCTTGTATTTTGTTTGCCAAGATACGTATTAATGTATATGCTTGTTTGTTTACTTAATTATTGAAGTTGTTGGGAGATCACTTTTAAATGTTTCAAAGATCACTTGCGGTTTATGCACTAAATATCAAGAGCAGTGGAGCATTCCTGAGTAGGAATATCTCATTCCTGCAACTAGGTGCAGGGAATAATATTCTCCTATACAGAGACACAAAGTGTGTGTCTACATTCAGATGCCTTTCTCCTGCTCATGCTCCTCCTTACACAGCTCTGCAGCTTCATTCTCAGAGGATGAGCGTGAACAGTTTTAGGTAGGAAAACCACAATGCTTTCCCGTTCCCTGGTGCCTGTATTTTGTAACCTGTAGGCTATTTTATAGATTGAGTAAAGGCACAGTGACACACAGTGCTAACTGAACAGAAGAATTAAAACCTAAATTGATAGTTTAGTATTACACATTACTTTCAGTCCTACTGTACCTCATCTGGATTGTAGCTTGGTGTCCTTTGGGCTTCCTTTCTTCCTTCATTCTCCTGCTCTTTTTTCTGTAATTCTTGGATTATTTCCTGCAACTTCTTTGTTTCATTCCCTAATTTATGAACTTCTTGCTTCTTTTCTCCAAGTTGCCACTGAAGGTCTTCTACTTTGGACTCCAGTTCATGGAGTTTCTTCTGTGCTATTATGTTAGCATCTTGTTCTGCTTGTAATGCTTTCCTCTGGATCTGCCTTTCTTTTTCCATTTGCTGTCTCACTTGCACAGATTCCAGTTTATACTTCTCCATCTCACTTACTAACTCCACTATGCGGTCATGCTTTTCATCCATTTGTTTCTGTAGCTCTTTAAGTAATTCCTCAGACGGATTAGATGTTCCAGCTTGTCCCTTATCTTCAGCACTTTGAAGCTGAGCACATAGCTCTTTTTCCCTTTCTAGGGCACTGCTTATTTCAAGAGCTCGAACCTTCTCTGATTCAAGAAGCACCTGCAGCTCAGAATTACGGCCTCGTTCACGTGACAGCTGGGCAGCACTGAGTGCTTCTTGGGATTCAATTTTTTGTTGCAGATCAGTTGACAGCTGTTTCTCTTGCTCCAAAAGTTTAGTCAACTGTAAGTTCTTTTGTTTTTGATCTTCAAGTGAAAATTTTAAATCCTTCCATAAGAAAACAGAAGAAAAGAATTGATTAAAGCCATTTGCGTATAGTTTCCATTATTTTCTACGAATTGCAAATATGCTACCTCTACACACATTGCTTTTAACCGGTTTTGCTATTCACAATTAACGTGACAATATTGTGAATGCTGTAGTCACTTCTGATACTAAAATATATTACAGGTGTCTTCATTCTAAAATCAGATCATCTCATAAAAGAAAAATAGTTGTAACACATACTTTTTAATGAGATTCAAACAGCCACCATTCTGAAGTTGAAGAGAACTAGCTGCTTTTACTTTCTAAAACTGTGATAGTGATTTTGCAAGTTAAGATTTCAAGATGTAAATAAATCTATGCTGTTATAGTGACTGGTTTTTTTGTCTCAATCCTTGTAGTAGGATACCTGCTCTCTCCCTCACTATATCAGATACTGCAGAGGTACCAAAGAAACTAGTAATGCATTTTTCATAAAGTAAACTCCTCAGTTTGGCGAAACAGCTGACTTTCAAAATGGAGACAAACAATAGAACTCCTTAAATAATACTCTCAAATACTATCTTACATGAGTTAGGTTGTGGTGGGGGCTAGATGTAGCCATGTTAGCAGTGTCCCATCCCCTTGAATATCTGAGGTTTATTCTACAAAACAGAATCTTTTCATCTTGGACCTGACAAGTGCAGTTATAAAATTCCTATTGATTTAAATGGATTTTGCATCAGGCCTTTTTCTTTCTTTGTCACATGGCTTCTATACATTGTTCTTGAGCTCCAGACGTTGTAATACTGCTGCTGAAGACAGAACATGGAGCACACATTGGATAAAAATGTGAGCTGAGATGAAATGTTAACCAAAAGACTATTTGTGTGCTCCTTGATGTTCCAAGACCATTGGGATTATGGAATACCTCAAGCTCTTCTCTTCCTCTTTCCTCGCTGCGTTCCATTTTAGCTTTTTCCTTTTCCAAAGCCCACTGTAGCTCTCTTGACTTTTTCTGTTCACTGGCCATTGTATCCTTGAGAACATCTAGCTCTGCTGCTTTTTCTTTAACTTCAGTCCTAAAAGAGAAATGAGCAACCTTCAGATTAAACAATGGCTCTAATCCTATCACAGTAACATGAATTACTTGGTATTTATTCCATTTTGTGCACTGAAAACACTGCTCCTGTAGTAGAGTAACAGTGAAAAGCCTATTTAGAAAAACTAGCCTAACCCAAAAATAAGAGTTGCGTAGCTCGAAAATGACAGAAAGTGTGTCCATCCTGCTAACTTTGTAGTTGCCATTTTTCATTCATTGGTGGCTCAGAGGCACCTAGTGTTCCACTTAATCCAGTCACTGACCAAAACCTGAAAGATGCAGAGGAAATGGACCTTGCTGCCACGTGTCTCAAAGGAAAAAAAAAAATAAAAAA
Organism: Aramus guarauna; assembly: GCA_013400195.1. Taxonomy (NCBI): domain Eukaryota; kingdom Metazoa; phylum Chordata; class Aves; order Gruiformes; family Aramidae; genus Aramus; species Aramus guarauna. The sequence continues at coordinate 893,413 of VXBL01001982.1, read as the reverse complement.
TAAAAAAAAAAAAAAAAAAAATTTATCTTGGGCAAGGGAGAAAAAAAAAAAAAAAAAAAAATTTTTGCCCTGCTTTTTTTTTTTTTTTTTTTGCAAATCAGTGTTCCATAAATTTGCAAAAGAATCTTGCTCCTGATGGTCTATAAAGGCTATAAGGTAATCTATAAAATAATACTAATTTAAACTCTGTCTTAATTTGTTATCTCTGACCTGCACATTAAGATACCATACATGGGCACACCCACCTGGTAAAGGTATAAATAATAATGGCTTTCTTGAGTGCCAAATAAGCAACACTTAGAAGTTAATAGAATTTCATATGGAAGTACTTGCAAAGTCATTATAACTGCAATTTTTTTCTCCATGGTCAGTTTTAGAAGCAGAAAAACCTTTCATAAAAATGGTATTCTTATTAGCCTGTATACAGTAGTCTAATGTATCAACATTTAAAAAGAAACTTGGTATTAATAAATCATTAAATCAAACTATGAATCAGATTCTTCTTAATCTATAGAATTATATTTTTTGTCCAATGGAACAGAAGTCCAGTTTTTGTCAGATATGTTTTACAGAAAAACTGAGAAGCATTTACATTTCATGAGATCAACTTCCTTACTAAAATTAATACTATGATTTGAGACAACACAGAAAAGATCATCTTCACTGTCAACACAGAAAGGTTGGCCCTGAAAGCCGCACCTGATAGTTTCTAGGTCCTTGAAGTGCTTGTGCTGTGCTTTAAGAGTTGTTTCAAGCTCCAGTTTGGCTTGTGCAAGGTCATTCTTCAGCTCAGCACCCATCATTCTCTCTGAATTCAGCTGTTCCTGAAGCTCAGCTGCTCTGTCCTTCATACTCCGAAGCTCCACTTGCATCTCCAGTATTTGTGACTGCTTCTGCTGCATATTATACTCCAGCATTTCTAATGAGAGTAGCATTAATATGGAAATTACTTAGTAAACAAACAACACTGTCTACTTGGGTAAAGTTTCCCCTGGCACAGAGAATGACCACAATGCTATCACCAAGAGTGATATTTTTAAATAATATATTCTTTCAATAGTGGCGTGAGAGCAAAACCATGCCTTTTATACTGGAATACCTTTCATACTTCCCAAGAAATCACTTCAACTCTTAAAATTCTTTAAAAAGCTATGTGCACAACTGTATCTATATATGTCATTTGGATTATGACTAACATAACTAAAGTTATGTATGTATATATACCTGTGACCAAATTTTTGTGACAAAACACTGACAATGAGCATTTACTTAATTTCAAAGTCTACCTGTTCTCTGAACTTTTTGTTGGTCATTCTAATTGCTTAATTCTTTACTCATTATGACTGACTATCCAACTTAGGTAATTTCAAAGTTGCTGAACCTAAACACTGAAATGCACGGAAAAAACCCTTAAAATAGAAGCCCAATATTTATAGCAATTGAAATAACTTTGTGTCACTTTCAATTTAATACAAGCCACAAAAACACAGGTTATATCTTAATTTTTTCAAAATTAGTCCGATAAGATTGAAAAAGATGAAAAGTATGCATGCTCAGAACATGAATATCGAAATCAGAGAGCAAAGAAAGTCAATATTCTTTCACCTACAAAATTATGGGCACTGCCATGAAAGCGTTTGGAAATAGACATATATTACCACACAAGTCACCTTGGCTTTTTGAATCAATCTCTTGTTCTCTCTTTGGATTATTTTTCTTACTGCTCATCTGAGCATGTAGTACTTGAATCTCCATCAGCAAACTTCTTCTGTCTGCATTCTGAAGACAGTCCATTGCTGCTCTCTGGATAGTAGCCTATTAACATTCAAAGCATATTTAAAAGTAAAACTCCTGATTTTATTAAAATACCTATGGTGTGGATATTACATTTACTTATACATTGATAGTGCATATATATTCAAAATACTTTGAATTAATTCATAATTAAGGCAATATTATAATACTGGAAAGAACCGCTCGTTATTTTTTATTTCTCTAGGAGGCATCAAAATTATAGAATGAAGAGAGCTATCACTTTTATGGGAAACTGTTCTTTTCCTCACTAATTCTTCCACGTTCCAGAGGCGATAACTGACCTCTCTGACCCACAGCAGCCTTATCACTTCCTCTTACAACTTGCTTCATACAAACAAGCTATCTTTTCTCTTAGACAGTGTAACATAATTCTAATTAACTTAATGAAATCAAGCTCAGGACAACTGTGTTCAATTCAAATTGATCTCTGAAGGCTGGGGGGGGTTTACAGCTTGTGCAACCAAAAATCTCTTTCCCACACGACATCAGTTTTTCTTTTTAAAGACATCCTTCTTCCTACAAGTTTTTCTTTGTTTTCACCCTTAGACTGTCAAAACTACTATTAATACATGTATTTTTAAATGGATGTATACATTCAAAATTGAAATCTAATGTAGACAAACACACTTTGACTAAAACACATTTTACATTACCTGTTCTTGTAGTCTGTGCTCTAACTGATTCATCAATGTCACCGCATCTCTTGCGCCCAGTTCTGCAAGTTCAGTTTGAAACGCAGCAAGAAGAACATTTTGTTCTCTCACAAAAAGCTGTTGAATCGCATGCAGAAGTTCTCCTCGCCAGTCTGAGATGTCTTCAGGAGATTCAGTACTTGCATAAATCTACAGTGGTATAAAAACAATTTAAACAGCAGAATTCAAAGATTACATCAAGAATGCTCATTATAATTTTACGTAAAGTGTGTGTTTTTGGTGAAATACTGAGCTTTTCTTACTCAATAGCTACGTAACATTCATTCATACAAATGGGTATTTATTGAACATGTTATTATTTCTTCTGCATGCACAAATGCTAAACTTTTATCTGCGGTTTAGATGGAAACAATTTAGCTTTTTATAACCGAAACCTTAGCCCCTTGTAGTTAGTATTTATGTTACTGTATGACACTATCGTGTGAATTTTTATGATGTTACACGTATGTTCCTAGACTCTCACAGAGCTATGCGGTAGTGCGCAGATATCGTGTATGAAGATTTAATTTTACAGTGATATAAAGTTAATCCCTCCCACTTGGCATGCTGAAGGTAATGCAGAAGAAATAGAAGCTACCTACATATATCCAAAAGTCTAATTGGGGTAATTAGGCAATTCCTGATAACTTTTAACAGATTACTGATTAATATTGTGTTATATTTTAAACAATTTTCCCCCTCTTTTCTCTCACAACAGTATCTTTTTAATAGCATCCAAGTTCTACTACACCAATAAATAACTACAAAAATCTCCTTTAACTGCTACTGGAAATACGCTTTCAAAATAGCATTATTTTTAAAAGGTGGATCTATACAGTCAAACACTATCAACGCACAGAAGGACAAATGCAAGCTGTAATTTAAGACGTATTTTATTACCAGAAAGTGCGACATGTAGTTTTACTGCATATTTTTGAAGTCTTTTGCCTTGTAGCAGCATATATAGAGCATTTAAACCTGAATTGTGAATATGCCTTATAAGGTTGTTATAAATTATTTTTTATTTAGAGAGAATCTTCTGATATTATTTATACCTCAGCTTCTCTATGAAGTTGCATTTTTGCAATTAGGTCTTTCAAAGATGAAATGGTGCTTAGAAAAGCTTTCCTTTCCTCAAGCCAAGATTCCGGTTCTCGCTTAAGAGGTGGCATCTCTTTTTCACCATATGGAAATTCAGTGAGTGACAGCACCTGTATGCCTTCATGATGGACTGCTCTCAGCAAACCCTACAATAAATACAAAAGGAAATCAGTAATGCCAGTCCTAATTATTATTATTATTGTTCTTGTGGTAACAATCATCTTATTTCAGATATATTGGAATACTGGTACTTCTAAATTGATCAGCATAAACAAACTATTTATGCTTCTTCATATCAAAACCAGAAGTGTGACCCAGTTCTTTGTATCTGCCAAACAGTAGAACTTATTATATAGGTGTAGTTTGCCTTAGTTTCAAATGAAAATTCCCAAAGTTCGTCTGTCAAATTAATACTCAAATTTTAAAATAGTTGCTGATGGAAGCTGACAACATTTTAAAAAACAAAGTCCTGGGAATCTTCCAGGTGAGGTTTGCAATTCACTTTTTGAAATTACTATTAAGCTAGGGCTAATGGGTCTTTTTTCACTAATCAGGCAGCAGCTGATCTAAGCTTTTGGCAGTATCACTCTTGTTCCATAATCAAATGAGCAGTTCTATTTTACCTTAATTTTTTTTGGAAGTAAATCTGTTGAAGTTTCACCTTCATCTATTCCTTCAGATATTGTGTCAGATCCCTGGGTCTGAGCAAGATACATTCCTTGACTCCAGTCTGAACTGGAGTCTAAAATAAAAGGAGAGAAAAACATGAAAGCTGGATTAGTGTGAATCTTTGAAGAACAGGCATCAAAAAAGCATTTTTTGTAACAGGTGGTTGCATGTCACCAGAGTTGATTCTAAGCCTGGAGACTACCTGTTCTATAGGGTTTTTTTTCCAGTTTCAAAGCAGTGACAGCAAAACAAAACTAAAAACCTGTCCAAAACCTCAAACATAAAATTCCTAGTTTAGTTCTAAAGGAGAAAAAACTACTTGCACAAACACTTCTGCCAAATGACATCCTCTCCCTTAATAAGTTTAGCCTTTGCCTGTGAAAATGATCATATTAATAGTTTGTATTGGTCTGGCAGAAGGCAGCACCCATCATCATCTCCCACTGCTAGGGAGCTTTAAATTCTATCCAGAGATGACGAAGCTACGCTGAAGAGATAATGTAATATGTAAGAAGAATATAGGAACTCCAGTGGGAAGAAAAAAATTAGCATCTGATGCCTCAACTCAACCCATCTCCACTCTAGCAATTTTCCCTCCGTAGCAAATTAATAGACATGGCATACTCAGCACCTTTTCTTAGTGCGACTGGCTTCTGCATTGATCTGGAGAGTAGTTGGTTTTATTTCTTAGAACACAAACTCTTTAATGGTAATCTTAGTATTAAAAAAACAGATTTAATTCATAATGCTGTTTGAAATCTATAAAAACAAGTTTCTTACCACTAGAACCTCCATCTCTAGCTTGATACGGTGGAGAACATGCTAATCCAGAAACTGGAATTCCCTGTATTTAGAAAAGAGAACAATCAAATCTTTAATCACCCCACACCCACTCACCATAAGAGAGCTAATTCTAAGGTGCAGGAAACAATATGAGCCTCTGTGTTCAGTTTCCCCTGCAATCAAAGTAATCAAAATGGGGATAACAATGATGGCGTTCGATCGGGTGATCTACACTTGTCCACACTTCACAGAGCAGGACAAGTCCAATGCAGTAGCACAAGGAAGCACCCGAGAGTTAAACAAACTCCCAAACTTAAATTGCTGAGTAAGGGGTTCACAATCTCTCCCTAAACTGTGGAAATAGCAGAACACTTAGAAGCTTTATACTGAACATGTGGAGGTTCACACTTAACAGACTTTAAATGGGAATTTCTGTAGCAGGAGCAAAAGCATGAACTGAAGTAGTTCAATGACTATAAAATAGGATACATACCTCTTTAGCTCGTAGAGTTTCTATGACTTCCTTTAAAGTATTACATTCTTCAGTCAATACTTGCACTGCAACAAACTTCTCTCTCTTTAATGCTTCAGATTCAGTGATATGCCTTGTCTCCATGTCCATGATTTCAGCAGCGTGGAGTTCTTGCATTTGGTCGATTTTTTCAGTAAATTCTCTTATGATCTCTGCAATCTCTTCTGAAGAACATCCATTTTGCAAATCAATTTGGATTTCTGCATTTTTAACAAGGACTGGTGAGGTTTGGATACAGCTGTTCATTTCCACAGTCTTCTCTGTTTGCGATGATGAGTTTTTTCTAATTAGAGTAGGCTCACTGGTTGACAAATTACACAGTATTTCTGCATCCTTTTTGCTTTCAGTTTTTGTCATTTCCTTGTCCTTTCTCACATAACTTGCAAGCCTCTCTTCTGCTTGAACTAGGTTCTCTTTGACTTTGCACAGGTCTTCCTGAAGATGTATCAAACTTTCTTCTTTTACCTGTAAATATGGAGAATCTGAATTGCAGTCCTTCCAAATACTGAAAAAACCCTCAAACCCAAACAACTCTCTATACCGTTAGAGCTCAGTTAGTCCTACTTTAAAGCAGTTATGACACAAGGTAACAACTATTCTCTCCTAAGAAATACAGCTCTATATCCACTGTTGCACTAGAGTGGGCTGTAAAACTAGGGGCTTTGGTAACAAATGAAGATTTGGTCTAGCATCAGCTCTATTCCACTGACAGTAGGAGTGACCATTTTTCTTAGTGGCATTCTCAGTACAAGATTAAAAAAAAGCTATAAAATGCATATTTGCACAATAAGTCCTGTATAATCATTTGCTTTAAATACATTATGGAACAATCTGGTTCTTACTGCTAGTTCTTGCTGAAGTTTTTCTGCCTTTTCTCTGTAACTGCTCAGTTCTTCCTTAGCAGCAGCTGCCTCTTCTTTAACTTTCTCTAGTTCAAGTTCATGAATAAGCACATTTTCTTTTTGACTTTCCATGAGTTGTGTTCCTACCTACATGGCAACAAAAGATATGGAAAACCATGAAGAATCTTATGAAGAAGCAAGTATTAACAGCACTGATCCCTTCCACACCAATTTACTAAAACCACAAATGAACATACTATAGGGGAAAACATACGTTATTTGTATTAACAGCTTCCAAAAATTAAGACTGAAAGACCATTTTCCTAGATTAACTCCTACAAGCTGGATAAGCATGGGAGGAGAAACTGTCTTCTTACAGTTTTCTAAGCTGCAAGCAGAAATTGGCTACACCATGTAGAAGGGACAGGGAGGAAAGTGAACAGAGAGTAGGAAATGAAGTCGGATAATATTATTGAATTTATAAGACATTTATGACATTAATTCAATGTGCATGTAGACAAAAAGTCTTAGAACCTCTTCCAGTCCAGCACTGGGTTCCATGATGCCTCTGAACTTAAGGGTTTCAGCAGTCAAGCCCATGTTTGGGCTATGAAGCCCTTTGAAGAATTTAAATACAGATTCAACATAACCAGTGGTGTATGGAAATGAGGAAAAATGTATAATGGTAAAAACTACTAATGGGAAATACCTTTGAAATCAAGGCAGGAAAACAAGCAAAAGTAAACCAAAACCAAAGGATACATAAACAAACATGAACAAAACCACCCCCAAACTGTACAGACAAATTGCTATCACTCTTATAATTCTGAACCCTCTCAGATCATTTTTATCATTTTAGTTTTTATCTCTCTACCTCCATGCCATGTAAAAGTATAAACCACTCCATTCTATGTCAGCTCAAAGTATGAATAAGAAAGTAAATTGTCAAAATTCAAAAATTGACTCACATTCATGAAAAGACAAGGTGTTTTTAACGCAAAATGAAAATTGATACTGGAGTCCACCTAAAATAACATCCTTCTCTTCTTCATAAATCCAGGAATAATAAAGAAATTAAGATCTATCCCACATAGAATATTCCTATCACTAGTCTCATTAAGTAGTGTTTCATCCATTATAGTTTACATAAAATTACTGATTTTAGTGAAAACAAGCCAAAAGACATTGGCATCTAATTACCTGATGTGTCTGCATTTCTTCTTGCTTAATGTATTTCTGAATCTCTCCTTTGCGTTTTTCTTGAACTTCTTCCAGTAATTGCTGAAGTTCTAAGAGTCTCTCTTCTTTCATTTTAGCTTCCTTTTGTGCAATTTTTACATTTTCTTTTTCTAGCTCCAAGTTACGATTCACTGTTGCCAGGTGGTCCTCCATCTCACTAAGCCTCTGTGTTAGGAACGATAATTTTGGTTCTGCCTCATTTTCAGTTCTACTACTTGAACCCTCTGTTTGGGCATTCTTGCTTGCTTCCTCCACACATTTTGAAGCTTCCTGAATTCCCTGCATGAATTTCCTTTGCTCTTGAACTGCATTTAGCTGAACCTGACTCACAAGGGCAGCGGCAACTTTTTCCACTAGTGTCTTTTCCAGTTCTAGTATCTTATTTTTAAGTGTTTCTCTTTCAGCTTTGCCTTGCTCTTTTAGGTCTTTTATTTCATTGTAAGACCTGCACAGTTCTGAATCTTTCTCCTTAATGCACGCGTGAAGTTGCTGCAGTTGTACCTCCATCTTGCTAATGGTGACTCTTGTATTTCCATCTGAAGACTTAAGCTGGGTTTGATCTAGCAACCCTGTCTTCTCACATGAGTCTTCATCCATTTTTTCACTTTTCCCATTGCTCCTGTCTTCTGTTTTTTGCCTATCACCTTTCATCAGCTTACACTTATACTTCTCTGTTATTCTTTCATGCTCTTCTTTTAACATACTTATTTCTTGCTTTAGTTGATTCATTTTTAAGTTCATTTCCTCAAGCTCATTCTTTGTTTGAGATGCCTCTACATTCATGTTTTCTACTTGCTTCTCCAAAGCTTCCTTTTCCGCCAGAACTGTTTCAAGTGTGTGTTTCAGACTGTCAGCATCTTCTTGAAGAGTAGCAATGTCTGCAGGTACTTTTTGTTCAATATTGGCCAGTTCCTGCTGAAGCTTATCAATTACTTCATTCAACTGCTCTACTTCCTCATCATTTTTTTTCTTCACACGTTCTTGATCACTTTTCAGACATTCTACCTGGGCTTCAAGCTCCCGTATATGCTCGTTTTGTTCCTCAATAACCTGTGGGGGGAGGAGAACAAGAGAACTTCACAATGGGTGAAACCCTCAGATAATTTTTCCCCTGGACTTCACAGCAACAGTGATTACATGGTGAAACATCTTGTAAAATAAAGTATGTCTTCACTGAGCTTCTTATTGGGATGTCTCTTGACAAGTTTTATGAGAATTAGGGGATCTTCACATAGGACTGACAAAGTAGCCTTTAAACTTAATGAACTGCAAACTAGGTGTGGAAGTATCAAATTAAGTGAAAGCATTCATAATATTCACAGAGATAGGAACCACTGAAGTGTAAGCGTTCCCAATACTTTTCCCCAACAGTTTGGTCTAAAGCTCTGTCTTGTCCTTCGTACTAAAAAAATAAAACATAAACAAGTGGAGTGGTCATGTCTGTGCTGTTCAATCCTCTTATGTAATCAAGGTTTAACATTTTATTTTTACTCTAAGAATTCCAAGGAACCAAGATTTATTAAGCTTAAAACTTACAGATAATTTATTCTGCATTACATACGGAATTTCCTTTAAAAAAAAAAAAAACCAAAACAGCGCTGGACCCTCAAGCTTACCATATACAGGCCAGATATCTTCAGTTAAGATTAGACAGATACTGTGCTCTTCATGCAAAAGCACCATTCATTCATACGGTCAAACAGACTTATACAGGACACAGCCAATTAAGATAGATATGCATTTTAAATACTAATAGACCTTTAACTAAATGTATTGAAAAAATACCATTATTACATGCTTTTTAGTCTGAGGCTACAGAAAACACCTATCAGTTAACCCTGACATTTCCTATCACAAACCTCAATACGTGTTTGCCCGCGTATGTGTGTGTGCAAACACACATGCAGATGCGCACAAAAACACACAGGGCAAACAGTACCTATAGCACAATTCTTCCTTTGTTCTATAGTTTAAATGAAAGTAAAGTGGGACAAACTTATAGAAGTGTTTATTTTAAAATGTTTATGATTATCCAAACAAAATCCCAAGAGATATTGGTGAAGACATCAAGAGAGTAAGAGCAATACCTTCCTAGATTAGTTCTAAAGACACTTAAAATTACAGGCTGTGTAAGGGGCTCAAAATTGCAAGAAATTAATAAAAGGATGTAACTGAGCAAATGTGAGGGTGATGATTTTATGATGCAGAAAAAAGAAAAGCCATCTTATATCAACTTCTAACAAGAAATAAATGAGTAGACACAAAAAATGGTATCACTGGTGTTGATGAACACTAAATAAAATAAATAAAAAGGCTTGTCAAAAGGAATAGTAAGACAAGTTATCAGATTCCAAAAGAGTAAGTTTTATAAAATTCATGAAAAAAAATCCTGCTTGCTAAATGGCAGTGGGAGCAAATGGTCATTTGAACGTAGAAGAATTGTTTACAAAGTCAAAATAAAAACAGATCAGACTATAAGTAGTAAGTCTAAGAAACAAAAAGTAGATATATTTTCTTAAAGGAATGTCTGGAGATCTGAAATGAATTCTGCTTCTACCCTGCAAATGAAAAAGGCAGAAGGAAATCTGTCAAGAATATTTGGAAAGGGATGTTATAAAATTAAATCAGTTATAGTACCTAAAATAGGTGAGAACTCTATGATATTTTAGAAAAAATGAAGGAGAAAAAAAATGAGGAAGAGAAGGAAGATGAATAAATCTATTACTAAAATAGCTGTGCTTTTCCCTTTACCTCTCAATACTTTGTTAGGTTTAGTTAGTTAAATAGAATAATAAAATGACTTTGTCGTAACTATAGTATGTACAAGAATAAATTAAACATGTGACTGTATAAATTAGAAGGGCTGATTTGCCAACCAAGAAGTTAGTTTTAAAAATTCAGAGAGACTAGAGGAAGCTCAAGAACACAAAGAAAAATGTGAACAAGTCACTGGTTTTCAGAAGAAAAGAACAGTGATCCTGGTGATTGCTATCAAGTCAGTGTAACAGTTTCTGTCCTCCATAAAATAATGGAGTAAAGGACCACAAAAGGCAAATACAGCAATTAAAAGAAAAGCACTTAGTGAGATGAAGATGTTGACGGGATTAGGAAAGGGATTAACCTAAGAACATCTATTCATATTTAATACTGATCTCATAACCAAGCAAACAGAGTAATTACTTAATGTCCTGGAAAATATAACTGAGTAAGAGGATGAAATTAAGAAAATGAAACTTCATATAACAGGAGAAGAACCAATCATTAAAATGAATTAATACCTGAATCTTGGGTATTTTTCTTAAGGCAAGTAATGTAACCCTATTACTGCAGTCTTTTTATAAAGCAGAACTATTCCGGATTCTTGAAGTATGATCTTTCCTAAACCCAATTTCCTAAATCCAGTTCAAAGTTTTGTCATTATTCACTGAGGTTTGTTTTAACTAAATGTCACACGTAAAAACTCAGTGAAATTATCAAGCTTGGTCAGAGCTCTGTTTCAGTGGATTCAATACGTCCTAGTAGAATCTTACCCTAAATGTTCAATCAGCTACTGAGGGACAACAGAACTTCTTGTCTTATCTTAATGACTAATATTTGTTTTGTGGAAAAAGCTTATGATTAATAAATTTTCATGTTTAAAATATTCAGAATGCAAAATAAGTAGTATTTCTGTTGAAATCAAATGCATCATAGCTGCATAAAATGGGAGTAAGCCAAAAGAAGATGAAGCTTGTTATCATAAATACACATAACTGAAAAATAAGAGAAAGCTACAGGTGTTAAATCTCAGTAAATAAAGATGAATCTGCTTCCTTCTTTCTTGCTCTACATTTCTAATAAAACACAGCCTTTTGTTCGCACATCTACCATGCTTCAAACTGTATTAAAGATGTTGCCAACATTGGTATGATGACAAAGCATTTACACAAGCTCATGGAGGACAACAGTTCAACTACTGAAAAATCTGTAAAATCCAACATGATCCAGGAGGTGTCACTGAAATGTAACACTGAAAATAAGTAGGGAAGGTGGTAGAATGAATGTTGAGATTGAATTCAGCTACTTGCATATTATTTATTGTTCAGAAGTATTAGAAGAATAAGGAATGAAGAAGAATTTAAGACAAAAACTTGAGCACAAAAAGGGCAGAAAAATAAAAAGAAAGCAAACAGAAAGTATCCTTTATACAAAACAAGACAAAAGAGGAAAAACAGATTAGGGAGTGTTGCTTGAAACGGAAGCATTTGCATTTTTAAATTCAGGCAGCAATAGAAGATAATGTAATTGGTGGGGGGACAGAGGTTTATTTTAGTTTGAACAGCTAGCAACACAAAGTAGGACTCTGAAAAAGATTTCAAAAGTATGTACTTTGTTGTCAGTTGTGACTTCAAGTTGCTGTTGCAGTTTTGCAATTTGTTCATGAAGATCATCTATTTCCCGCTCCTTTTCTTGCATGATGTGAGTGAGTCTCCCAGCCACCAAATGATGGTCCTTTATGGTGGCATCTTCAGATTTCTGGATAGCTAGTCCCAGTATTTCCATTTCATCCTACCAAAAAAACCCCAAAACCCAAAACCATATTACAGTTGTACATAACGTTTTCTGCATATTGTTGTACAAGTATGTAAGGCATAGGAATTAAAATAAACAAATTGCATTGAATGAGAAGTAATTATATGAGCTTTTTAGTATTCAGCAAGTTGAACTGTGGAATGCTTGAGAAAGGGAAAGAACTTGGCATCTTGGCTTTTTCCAAGAATTTATTTCTGGGGAAGAGGGAGAATAAAGCAATCTCTAGGCTTCTCTGTTACACAATTACCTTAAATAATTTGTTCTCTTGTTCAAGTTCTTGCAAATGTGTAGTGGACTCTTTTCGCTGAATTTCCAGTTGCATGTGCAATTGCTGAACTTCCTCATTTTTATTTTCTAGCTCCTCTCGAAACTGCTCCAGTTGTTCCTCAAGGTTTGTGACCTATGTTTCCAAAAGAAAAGGTGGAAAAGGAATACACAGCCATACAAAAAATTAAACGTCATAATTGTCAAGTGCAATGTCTACAGTAAACTAGTTTGATATTTACAAACAAAAGAATGTCTACTCAGTGACATTCTGAGTCCTTAAAATGAATTGCATTTTAAAACCCACTAAAAATCAGCTGAAATTACTATGAAGCTTTTTTTAATTGGGCTGAATTTTGATTCTGGAAACACTCTTGTAAGTCATAAGCATTAAGACAGACAATAACAATAATTATCATGGCTCACAAGAGAATTTCTAAGGGATTTGGACTGATCTGTTAAAAAAATTCATCTGTATAGTTCACAGAACTCAACAGAAAGCAGAAACTAACAAAGCAAAATATCAGCAGAAACACGGAACACTTCACAGGTATTTTACCTCCTTTTCCTTCCTGTCCACAGCTTCTCGTTCAGCTTGCAGCTGTACTTCAAGAGGTAATTCTCCCTTTACTATGATGGTGCCAAACTGTTTCCTTTCTTCCACCTTTTAATATACATTATAAATTAGTTATTTGCTTCATAATAAACAAATAAAAAGGATATACTGTTTTGTTCTCAAGACAATAAGAAAGAAGTAAATACATGACAATTTTAGACCAAACAATACCTTTTGCAAGTTGTCTGCACTGATGATTAAGGCTTGCTCCAGTTCTCTTATCCTGCATTCTAGTTTCTCAATTTCTTCATTTCGTTCTTGTATATCTCTCTGAAGTTGCTCCTTAGAGAGCAAAAGCTCACTGCATTTGTCTGTTTTTTCTTTTAGATGATTTGTTAACTGTTCAACCTGGTGACAATATGGCAAGAAGATGAATATATTGTACTAGATTGGAAGGGTTTGCTAGCAATAGCAACAGCACTCATTTTTGACAGAGAAAAAAAAATATCCCTCTTTCTCGTAACGATACTCCTACTCTTTAGGTGAAACAGAATGTAAAGTTAGGATACTGTAGTGCTACATCCAACAAATACAAACAGCATTTTTTAAGAAGTGATATTTTCTGTGCTGTATGACCGACTCTCTAGAACTGACCTTGTCCTTCTGAAGCCTTCAGACTGTCTAGTCAGTCCCTGTGCAGCCCACTAAAAAGATACCTTTAACATCTACGGATGGAATGTCTTGACCTTAAGGTCAAGATACTATTTGCATCTTTGAGGAATCTCTTAGTTCTAAAAATCTGTGACAAAATTATTCAAAATAAGTTGATTAGTGTCATTCATCCATATTCTAAAGCTCACTGGGTCTTTAACATTGAAGAGAATTGCTATGCTTCAGTCTCAAGAAACAGGAAGTTTTGCTTTCTTGTTGGGTTTGTTAAATGGGACCAAATGAGATAGACATAAATTCATCTGCTATAGGGGACAAAGCATCCAAATAAAGCATTCTGAATCTCAGTAGTTCAGCTGTTTGCAGCTCAGAAACAAAATACTAAAAAAGTAACTGAAGCAGGTACAGATAGTATGATCCCAGTTCTAGCAGTATTTCAGAAATGATTAATCAAAGTTACAGCTAGGAAAGATGTGTAACAAATCCATGGTATTAGGACTGATGCACAAAGTTAAGACCTGAGTCAAACTAAGCAATCGAGCAAGAGACACATAAAGTAATGTTTGTCCCACTCAAGAAACTGATTTCAGTATTTACAATTAGGAAGTTACGATGTAGCCAAAAGGTAGAAGACTCAAAGCATTTCAATAGATAGGAGAGAAGAGGACCAGAACATAAAGCTGACAGGATGGTATTATTGACGTTATCCATCCATGAGTAACATCAAAGTCTGAAGTGACCACAGAAAAGTCCTGAGAGAGAAATGGAAAAAGAAAAATCAAGTCTAGAGCAGACTCTTTATGACAACCCTCCCTGGAATAAGTTGACAGAGTAAGCTGAAACAACCGTAAAAAAGAAACGAAGTTATCAATAGAAAATGCTCATAGCATTCACGCAAAGCAGAAGAGCATTTCAAAACCCATTTCATTATGAAAAAATAGAGCAGCTATCTCAGAAATAATGATAAAATGTATATTTATGAAATATTCCAAGTATCTACTTGGAAATATACTATATAGTAAGACTATGTGTCTCATTTGATAAAAATTAAATGTAAATCTAATACACTACTGAAAATTTGGTCTATAATTTGTAATGTATCACATTCAACACCACCCAGCTCTCAAATAGCGTGCAGACATTTTCTTATTGTCTATCTTTCTACCTACTAAACAATTCTAATTTAAACGCATCTAATACAAATATCAAAATTTTAATTACAGTTACAGTTCTTTTTCACGTGAAAGCATGCTTTCCATTTCCATTGTAGTGTATCTGCCAACTTAGAGTATACACATATGTGCATATAAATCAGGACAATTTTTACATATAAATTCTGTACAGAAAAATAGGGTAATTTTTATTATGCTATCAAATTTGGAATTTTTTTCCTTGGGAGAATTTTTTTTTTTTTTAAATGTGAGAATTTTAATCAGGAATTCACACACTACCCATGTCCCAAATTATAAACAGACACATAATGAAATGAACTCAAAATTAACATCCTGGATTAAGGAAAACTAATTACGCTAAAAAGTCTCCCCCATCTGTGGAATGTGTAAACAGGAGAGGAGTGCACACACACTTTGCAACAGAAGGAAATAGATGCAGAATTGCTCCATCTGTGTTGGTTAACATACACTCAGCTATGGATACTGTAGGATTTAATCCAGAAGATTTATTGTTCACAGAGGCTGATGACAGCCATATCATAGTGCTGACTGAATACTTTGACTCTAAGAAATTTTACAAACTTTTGTAGTAAAATATATCAAAAACCCCATGAAATACATCTCTAAATCTGAGAATTCTAAATAAATGAATATTTCAACAACTTACATCTCACATATATCAATTTATGTCTTATTACTGTCTATAGTCCTGAACTATACAATATAGAATGCTTAAAATTACTTATATTTAAAAATTGAATTACAGCAACTCAACTACCTCAGGAAGAATTGATTTTTGATTTGAAAAATCGCAGTGCAACCTAATAGAGGCATTTTAATCCTGAAAATCAGGCAAGAATATCATGCAAAAATATCGGCCTTGCTCCAAAAGCAGGACACAAGAAAACCCACAAAAAATAAAAAGCAATTTAATTGACTAACATGCAAAAGCTTCATAATATATATCATTTGCTCTGCTGCCACTTTTCTTGATGTTACTGGGTCTGAGTTTTCTATGACTCCCTTGAGCTGCTGCTGTTCTACAGACACTGAATTTGTTTCAGTGGAGACAGACTTTCACTAGGGAGGTTCAAGTGTACAGAGAGCGCTACTGCATTCCAGGTGCTAAACCCTGGCGACTCAATTCCTTCAGTTGTGTTCCTGTGCTGTAAACAGGATGTCACAAAACAACGTAAGAACATGTGAAATTGCTAAAGGAGTCCTGAAGGTTTCCACAAGCTTTTGATAACAGTGGATTTGCTAAATTAAGTTATATGAAAGAGCCTTTTTCAAAGTTAAGAAGTCTCCTTACGTCAACTACTAAAAAACAACCAACCAGCCTAAAAAAACCCCAAAACACAATTTCACCACTTCCCCCCCAACACCTTGTCCTTCCATCTAATGGGGTTTACTTTCCTGGCTTGTAAATGGATCCAGGTTAGGTACACCATAAAATAGCTTTGTTGCAATATCTTAACAGCTGTCAGCTTGTCACTTATATTCATTGAGTACAAGTAATAAAATGTGTTACCTCTCTGGTTTGATGTTCATTGACAGGCTGACTCCTCTGGGGAATCTTAAGCTGTTGTTCCAGCTTCTGTATCTCTTGCTGAAATACATCTCTCTCGTGCTCGCGGTCAATTGCTTGCTCCTGAAAGTTAAGAAATTATGTGGATACACCATTTGATTTAAAAACCATCTAAATTAAGTATATTACTACTTCATAATTCTGTTAATGTGAGGCTGGTAACAATACGTCAGTATTTTTAAGGTAGCACAACCTCTTGCAACTACCATTAAAACCACTTCTTTCAACATTTGGGCAACAAATTTCACATTTTGTATTAAAAAAATAGGACATCATAGATACATTGAGTATTATTTCACAAAAATGATAGTTTTGTTTCTTCTGTTCCAGGTACACCACAGAAATGGTAATAAGTGACTATTTTATGGTTTTCTTTTCTAATGTTTGTCTTTGAAATATGTAGCATAAATAGAAATTAAGAATACAAATTAACTCTATGTTAATATTGATGAGGAGCCAACAGCAAAAAAAAAATAAATTATAAAGTGTTTGAATTTTGCATTTCATAATGCATTTATGACTATGGGACTTGTAAAAGGAATTTTTGCTTCTCAACCTTTTTATGAAACACTAGTTTCAGTAAGACAAATAATCTTGTAACTGTAGAAAATAAATCAAATCTATTTGTCCTAAGTAGTATCTAAAAAGATCTCTCCTTTAATACTACTTCGCAATCAATTATGCAGAGAAGGTGCCACAGATGTTATATTTATTATTATGTAAAAAATTATTCCACCCTACTGCTGTCAGCTGGAGAGTTAATTGAGAAAGAACAGAAAGAATTGTTTTCTCCCCACAGCTGCATAGTACACTTCATTGGAATAAAATGGGAAAAGGAGGAGGTGGGCAAGAAGGTGTTTCCTGAAAATGGGGTAGAGTCTACAACAAAACTGCAGAGACAGCCTGAGGCAGGAAGAAGTTGGGTACAACAGAGGCAACAGCCATTGTGAATGGGGATAAATGCACATATATTATAATTGGCTGGAAGGTGTAGCTTAATATCTGGAGGTAGATTATTGGGTACTATGAAGGAAGTCTGTAAAAGAAACCGAGAGAAATTATGCTTTCAATTTTCAAGTGCAAATAAAGCTGACTAATTAATTCTAACAGATTTTATTGAAAACATGGAAATTCCACAAACTGTTAAAATTGAAGGTCGCAAAAATTTATGCTTCCTCATTAATTTTAGAAGTTTCCCATTATTTTAAACCTTTAAGAAGCCTACTAAGTTATACTTAGAAATACAGGGCAGTCCTAAGCAAGCATCTCAAATGAATTTTCAACTTGTAAAATGTTAATTAAATTATTGGGCTGGAACCTATACCACAGTTACTATTGTGTGCTTCTTTAGATTTGCTCAAAATATGAAAAAATAGCATTTCCCACTGAGCTAAACCTCAGTACAAGTGTCCACTCATCTTCATGAAGCTAGCCTTTTACCATACTTACATCTAGAAATTTTCTTGTTTTCTCAAGTTGCTTCTCCAAAGCCTGGTTTTGCTGCCTTAAGTCCATTAGTTCTGCATTTTTTTCTTGCTCTAGCTCTATGAAACGGTTGACCTGTTCTTCCAAGTCTATTTCCAAGACTTTCACTTGCTTCTGAAGGTCATCATACTCTTTTTCAGCTTGACGCTGTACTTCAATTTTTTCTTTCATTAGCTTTTCTGTTTCCTCCAGCAATTCTGGTTATAATAAAAGCATCACACACTACTTTTAGAAGTGAATAGTTAGTAATGTTAAGAAGTAAAACCACTCCCCAAGGTATCCATGCTGTACTCTGCAGAAGGATGTGAACTGGTTTGGGTTTTTACTTTTTTTTTTTTTATTATTTTTATTTTTTTGTTTAAAAATATATGTTCTTCTGAGAAATACTAAGGTTACCACTAAAGCAAACTCATATTAAAATTACTATTCTTTAGTTAGCCTTCAGAGGTGTGTTAGTGAAGTTGTATCAGATCAAGTACCTGTTTAAGTTTCATATAAATTAGAAGGTCTTTGTATAATTGAAAAGAAAATGCATGGGTTCAAACTACAGCTAGAGTCACCATGGTAGTTAACAATGAAGTACAGAAAACCCAACCCTCTTCTCATCCCCAGCATCAGTAAAATCAATCCACTTCATCATTTAATGTGATACGTATAAATAATTTGAAGGAAATATTTAGAAAGACTTGGCGAAGTTGCCGGGCAGACAAAGAGGGAAATTACTGACCTGTAACTGGAGCTTTGTAAAATCAGTGACTGCATGGATGCCCAGTTTTGAGTCCTCGTGAAAAGGCTGGCAAGCATATATAGTAAAGCCCCAAACCACCCTATTAAGACTCTTAAGCCACAGCCCATTGAAGTACATATTAACTAACCATACCCTTGAGGTAAAAATCCAAACTGTAAAGTGCAATTACATTTGGAGAATCTTTAAAACATGATTGATATTTAGACAGAAACAATACAATTTACTTTCACTACAGAAGAAAGATCCTTTAGGCACCATCATCTTACATCGTATTTAACCAATTCTCATTTCTAGGTAACCACTACATCTCAGTATAATACAGTGTTTAGTTATCATAATGAACAACTCAACGGTATTCAGAAATAAAAAGAAAAAAAAATGCTACAAAAATATCCCTCCAATACCATCTAAGTATCTGTAATTCATAGGTGAATAAGATGATGGTTATTCATGAATTTGCTCATTATGCTTAGAAATGATAAGAAATGGTGTTAACAAAATGTAAAACTGAGCATGAAATACAACATCAAAGCTGCAGGCCAGTAAGAATTACAAGTAATGTCAGTAAGCCAAAATCCCAATAATCCTGATTAACAATGTCAGTACGTGTAAGTCTTCCACCCAGTTACAGATTGGCCATGCAACATACAAACACACCTGCTTGGGAAGCTGCATCGACTGCAGCATCTACTAGGCCTAGGAGAATAGAGAGAGAAAACAAAAAAAGAAGCAAAGTAATTCACATGCCAGCTATAGTTTTCTTGTGGTGCAACAATGTAAGAGAAAATAAAGCCAAAGATAGATTTGGCATTTAATGACAAAGTTGTTGAGATAACTTAGGGAACGTGGTAAGTTATTCTAGTATGCATGAGATAAGTACCTACACATATTTATAGAACTGTTTATCCTTACAGTTGTTATATATGAAAATAACCTTAAAACATTTAGAAACCTGAAACATATAACAAATAATTAAACTGGAGTCATAGACAAGGATCATCGTTACTATAAAGTAGGAAGCAGCAGGTTGTTCTTGAAATTTCATTGTTACACACAGTGGATGCAGGAAATTGCAAATACACACAGAGATGTGTAATTTATAAAACTAGCAACATTCTAAATTGCCATAAACTTTTAGAAATTAAATAAAATGCTAATTTTATCCTGCCATTTACAATGTAAGCACTGCAATCCTTGAAAGATCAGTACTTCTCAAACACCACTGTTCTAATTTTCTTCCCCTCTCAAATATAAGATATTAATTTAAGGTATTAGTTTAAGGAAAAATTAAAAGATACATTTACTTCATGAAAGTAAATGCTTTTTTTGAGTAAGCAGTTAGTTAGATTACATTGACATGGTATTTATCTGGAATTTTCACCATCGGTGCTGAAAGCTTTCATTACTGGTACATAACAGGCTTTCCTTATCATGGCAACTTTTGTGCCATTCTTCCCCAAAAGAGGAATTTGTTACAAAGGTGTATCTTCTGTGTCTAAAATAAGTATGACCATCATGTGTAGTTCAATCACATTCTGGTAGGTACGCTTACAAATCCCTCTAAAACTCTGTTTGGAAAGTATTTGACCAGTATTTTTATCCATAGGTGCTAACTTCAAGATATTCCATCTCCAGTGATAATATAAATAAAAGCAAATTTTCAGAGGTATCAAGCTTTTGCGAGCTTAAAGAATAGTTGTGATTGCTCAACACTTCTGAAAATTCAGGCATTTTTTATTTAGGCATCAAGAAAAGTGATCATGCTAACATTAGGCATCAGGTATGAAAATACCACATTTTGCCCTATCACATTTTTATCAATGATTACAAAGAGGGAGGAAAAAGACCTTCACCAAGATTACTTATTATTTATAAGAAAATCTCATAGAAAGATTGTGAGGAATACATACGCTGCTCTACGGGTCCTGCATCTGCTCTCATGGCGTCCTTCTGCCTGGAGAGTAACTCCTTTTCTTCCTGGATCTGCTGCTGTTCAGCCTCTAACTCCTGCAATTTGTTACCTGTACACAGTAGTTCTTGCTCAAGATGGTCAATTACATCTATTTTTTCCTGGAGTTGTTTTTCCAGAAATGCTTTTTCATCTGCATAACCATCAATGAGGCCTGTAGAACATCAATTTGGGGGGAGATTTAATACACAATAAAGTACAATTTGAATTTTTTGCATGGTGAAGTTACTATAGCATTCTCACATGAACACACATGCATGTTACATACTCAGCACCTGACAACTCCTAATCCTGTCCTTGCTATTCCTCCACAATGAACAAATTATAGGAAGGATAGCACAAGACCAAACATAGATCTGAATTTTTTCCTCAATGCAAGATCCTTGAAGCAAAAGAACTCCAAAGCCAACGAAAAACAAACATGTAATAAATAAAGGAGAAATAGGATCTCAAGTAAATTCAGGTCTTAGGTGCCATTTTAGGTGCCTCAAGACATTCATCTGGCCTCAAACCACAGCTTCTATAAGATCATGGGTCTCCTGTAGGTCAGGTATCATATAGATGCTTCCAACATCACAAGGCACCAAAACTGACCATAGGTGTCCATGTTCAGCACCTGAACCACTCCCAAAAGCCCTGTAACAGCAGACATCTAAGAAATTAATTTCTTTGCTATTTATGTGCAATTTTTAAAAGTAGCACTGAACAAATAGTGGTCTTTTTAACAGAGAATTTGGGACACTGCCTTGAGAATGTGTCTTGTACACTTTTAAAAATTGCTTCATAGTGAAGTAGCTTATGCAGGAATCTGAGGGGAAGCTCTGTTTTAGCTTTATGAAGATTACAGCTGTAAGAAATGGCACCATCTTGGAATGATGGAGAAGTGAGCACAAAGCTGGAGATTTAGGAAAAAACCAGTGAATTTCCTTGAGGGCTGTACAAACTACACTGAGATCCTATAATGCTAATGGCTTCAGAAGATTCACATCAGTCCTTTCAGAAATGTCTAACCACACAACACAGAAGACATTTTTACTGAGTGACAGAAGGTACTAAATAGGTATCACAGATTCCATGGTAAGGTGTGTTCTGTCATGTCTCATACCAACGGTTCCAAAAGACAAATAAGACCTCAGTCATACAATGTCTAAACTTTCTCAGCTGGACACACACCCCCACACCTGTCTCACAGGTTTCTTCTCATAAAACACACAGAATTCAAGTAGTATTTTTTCAATAGCAACCTATTTTCAATATGGAAGTACTTTATCAGTATAAATCTATAGTCTTGGGCCAGTATTAAAACGGATTTTACCCTGGCTTGAGAATATGGGAAAACTAAGGATGTTTCAATTTGTTATCAATGTACACAAAGTAAAATCTCTGAGAGGACTTAATTCCCTATCAGAGGAAAACTATCAAGAGGGAAATTAAGTAATGGCGGTCTTTGTATATACAGTCTAAGAAACACAGGTCTGGGTCCTCATGCACATCAATCATGCACTGTTGACCAATCTTTTTTTTTCCAGACTTGGATTCACAGAGAACACAGCCACATAGAGGGACTGGCTGTTGAAACAAAAAATACTGAACTAGAAACATCATTAACAGCATTTAAAAAAATCTGAGGCAATACAAATTCTAGTAGTTATTCCCACCATATCAGATGATGTTCACAATGAGTACTTAACAGGCTGGAAGCCGAGAGGGCATTCTTGGGTTAACTGGAGTGCACACACCCACCAAAAAGGTATGAACAATGAAGAAAAGTCTGCTGAGATCACGTGTGGTGGTGTTTACTCCTGCCCTTTTCCATTCATTTTTTTTTTGTCTTTTAAAGAGACGTAATGAAAGTTGTCAGAGTTCAGTGAACAAATTGGCATTACCTTTTCTATCACATTAGATAAGTCATATCTTACACCACTAAAACACTGGAGGTTTGAAAATGTCTCAGCCGCAGTAGTTTTTGTGATAAGAAATGATCAAAAATGACACATTCTGTCTCAAGAGAGGACAGAGTACCATCAGATGTATAATGAGCTAAGACATTGTTCTGCCTATCTAAGGAATTTGATAAGAGAACGTAGTTTGGCTTTGTCGGAGTATGCTCACAGCTCAGTTCAATGAGCAGAAGAAATTAAATAAAAAGAGTTCTACAGCATTTTTGTTTTGTTATATCAACACCAAAAAAAAAGGTGCCTATCATTTGTAAGTGCATTACTTTCAGAAGCTCACAGAAAAAAAGGACGAAAAAAAGATTTAATTCATTCAGGAGTTATAAAGCACTAAAGCACTAAGAGAGCCAAATTAGCTGAATTCCTGCAAAAGACTGAATTGAATTAAATCTCTACATGCAACATAAATCTGCACCTAACTTAAAAGCTCAACTGTGCCATATATCTATCAGGGGCTAAAATTAAGATCAAATTTTGTCTCTTATATTCCATAACTATTCATGACCCAAATCAACACAGCAAGTCTGTCAAGTCCTGTAAACTGACATTGCTATTGCTCTGATTAAAATTAAATTCCAGTTGAAATTTTTTGAAGATTGTTTTCACTTTATATGCTTCCACCTTTTTTTTCCCCCCAAAATAAAACATTATCAAATAAAATGCTGAGAGTGCAAAACACAGCTTCACAGCTCTCGCTAGATTTTTGTGTTTAATATACTTTCTTTGCTAGCAAAAAAATATATACTTGACTCATCTGTTATATCTCCAAACTAGGCTCTGATAGAATATTCCAAGCATTTAATAAAATTTTACAGGTAAATTTTGCCCTCATTTACAGATGGCCAATCCCATTATTATTATTAACTGGCATCTAGTAAGTTTGCAATTTCTTTGCTGCTATTAGTTTGTTTGCACAAGCAAACTTGATAACAGAAGTGCACTGCTCCAGAGAAGAAACTATTTAATTTTAGATTTTTTGCTTCTCTGGTGGTAATAGGATAAAAATAATAATGAAAATATGAAAATAAAAAATGGATAATAAGCAAGTCTCATTCTGTGGGATGTCATCTTCAAAAACAATTATGCATGCACTCTTTGCAATAAAGTCATGTCCAAACAGAAATGTATTTATTGTAAATGAAAAGGCAAGCTTGTAATTCCTAGTGGAGAACCTGACGAAGCAAAAAAATACAGACCTAGAAGGAAATGTAACAGAGATAAGTTCATCATATTTTTTTAATAAAATTAGTCTCTAGTATTATTTTTTCAAGTGCTACTTGTAGGATTAAACCCATTGAGACAGCTCTGATATTATGACATTCCTACCTTTAAATAAAACTTAATACTAAACTCTCTGCTTTGCCATAATATATTAGTCTACTTTATTATTGAATATTTGTGAATAAAAATTCTACCAAGACAAAAATATTATCCTCCAAGGAAAGCAGCAACAGACATAAAAGCCACCTACATTCTGAAATTCATCAATACTAAACACTTCTGTAACTCCATCTGTGCAAGAATTCTTAGGTCATCTATATTTTGGTGGAAGATTTCATCTTTTTTGTGTGTTAAGATGTGTTCCATACAAGATTTTTTTCACTCTTAATTTAATATTTAAAAAAAAGAAAAGGAATAATGCCTCTCTCAGATTTGAATCTATTCCCTCTGAAATCAATTTTCCTTTCCAGTTTTGCTAAAGCTATTGAAATGCTTCGGCCAGTACTGGTGCTGATGACACACAACATTTATGCTGTGTGAACTCTCAGGCTACCAACTGTCCCTTGCACCACATTTTAGACACATTGCTTTGAAACCTGTGCTTCTTTTCAGGTTATGTGCGTCCCAGCTATTAATAGTGTGTGAACTCACGTTGTATTATTTGTCTATGTAAAAGAAGGCGGCAGCTGGCAGGGTAGCATTCTTCAGGAATAACATTTGGCTATGAAACTAACTTTACACTCGTACTTTGAAACAGGAGTCTGCTGAGCTTCAGAACTAACCAAAATATCTTTCTGCATACTACCACAGAGATCCTACCTACAGGGGAGGTGTTTTTCGCATCTTTTCCAGATGCTAATTACAAAGAGAGAATGTAGAAATGTTGGCTGGAAACAAAACATTCAGTTATTGAAACAATAAAGCTACTTCTAAAGAACAAATTAAGTGTCTATTTAGATTTGAACATATCTTCCCGATGTCAGAAAAGATTATTAGATTTCTCCTGTTGTAACACCCTACAATTTTTAACTGCTTCCTTAATGTAGTTTCAAATATACTTAAAAAGATCACTTCAAACAGAGTTCAAATTCAAACTTATCACCACCATATCATCAAATTCAGAGTGAAGGTTCTAAGTTTTTATCCATGTTTGTGTGGAACTAAGTCAAGGTCAAGAGGTAACAGGCACAAACTGAAATACAGGAAACTGCATTTCAATGTAAGAAA
The DNA here is from genome assembly GCA_013400195.1 of Aramus guarauna. Lineage (NCBI taxonomy): Eukaryota > Metazoa > Chordata > Aves > Gruiformes > Aramidae > Aramus > Aramus guarauna. The sequence continues at coordinate 868,314 of VXBL01001982.1, read as the reverse complement.
AAAAAAAATCTGGTTTTGTTTTCTTATTTTTCTTTCCCCTCTTTGACAGTGGTCAAATCCTGGAACAGGGTGCCCGGAGAGGCTGTGGACATTCAAAACTTGACTGGACACAGTCCTGGACCACCTGCTCTACCTGACCCTGCTTTGAGCAGGGGATTGGAATAGATGGTCTCTGGAGGTGCCTTTCAGTCTCAACTATTCATGATTCTACAATTCTAAGTTGTTAATACTTAAGCTTGTCTGTATAAACAGATATGTTATGATGAAATAAATTAATTTTGAGGATAATAACACATATAAAAATAATGCGTTGAACAAGTCAGACAATAATAAATGAGACAAAGTTGGGGAACAGAATCACAAAGAGGTTAATGTTGGAAGGGACCTCCAGAGGTCATCTTGTCCATAACTATCCAGAAGGCTGATAACATTCTAAAATTTGCAAAGAAATTGATCTAAATTGCAATTTCTTTATCCAATTAATAGCCCAGTGAGTGCAAAGTTCAACAACTCATCAAAGAAGTTACTCACCTTCAGCTTTACTAAGCTCCAAAGCCAACTGCTCTCTTGCTTTGGTTTCTTCATTAAGACGTTCTTGTAGTTCTTCCTGATACTTGATAAATTCTGTGGCCTCTTGCTGCTTTTTGAAGGACTCTCGCATGAGTTCTGTCTGAGCAATTTTAGCATGTTCAAGCTACCACAGAAAAAATTACAGAAATTAGATAAACCAAAGGTTTTCTGCTAAATAAGCATTCTATCATTCCTATTTAATTAACAGTTGCTTTACAGTGTGATAAGAAGTCTTACAGAACTTCACTGGACATTCGATAAGATCTTTACTAAACACACATTCGCACACTACCGTTGGAAGACTGACTCAGTACAAAAGTCTAAGCAAATAAGCTTTGTCAGTATAGCGAACTCAATAAGCCACCTGGCTAAATCCGTCTTTGTTCCGGTAATTCCTGGTTTATGAGTTTACACTAGATTCACCTTTACTTACGGAAGAGTTTTGTACTAAATATGAATAAGCTATCACCCATCATATACTTAGAATGGCTAAAAAAACATTGCATAAAACTGGCATAGGTTTTGATATAAATTGACACAAATGCCATTTCATTTCTTTTTTGCCTTAAGATGAAGATAAATGACAACATGAGGAAAATGTGAATTTTGAATACATCACACTTTTCAACCAACAAGGAAGTAAAGTAATGCTTCTTCCAACTGTGTCCACCTAACAGAATTATTAAGCATTTTTATATTCTTCTCTGCTTGTCTGATGGATTAATAATTAATGGGTACAACCACAGATGTACCGCAATCTCACTATGTCACTAACCTAAACTACTGGAGGAGACTGGTGGAGACCAGTGATGAGTGGCATTCCTCAGGGGTTGGTATTTGGGCCAGTGGTGTCCAGCATCTTTGTTGGTGACGTGGACAGTGGGATTGAGTGCACCCTCAGTAAGTTTGCTAAAGGCACCAAGGTGTGTGGTGCTGTCGACACACTGGAGGGAAGGGATGCCATCCAGAGGGACCTTGATAAGCTTTAGAGGTGGGCCTGTGCAAATCTCATGAAGTTCCAAGAGGCTAAGCGCAAGGTCCTGCACATAGGTCAGGGCAATCCCAAGCACAACTACAGGCTTGGCGAAGAATGGATTGAGAGCATCCCTGAGGAGAAGGACTTTCAGGGTGTGCACCTGCAGCCCAGAAAGCCAACAGTATCCTGGGCTGCATCAAAAGAAGCGTGACCAGCAGGTCAAGGGAGATGATTCTCCCCCTCTGCTCTACTCTGGTGAGACCCCACCTGTAGCACTGCATCCAGCTCTATGGCCATGAACCTGTTGGAGCAAGTCCAGAGGAGGGCCATGAAGATGATCAGAGGGCTGGAGCACCTCTCCTGTGAAGACAGCCTGAGAGAATTGGGGTTCGTCAACCTGGAGAAGACAGGGCTTCAGGGAGACCTAATTGTGGCCTTCCAGTTCCTAAAGGGGCCTACAGGAAAGATGGAGATCTTCTATCAGGGAGTGTAAAGATAGGACAAGGGGTAATGGGTTTAAACTGAAAGAGGGTAGATCTAGACTAGGTATTAGGAAGAAATTCTTCCCTGGGAGGGTGATGAGACACTGGAACAGGTTGCCCAGAGAAGCTGTGGAGGCCCCATCCCTAGAAGTGTTCAAGGCCAGGTTGGATGGGGCTTTGGGTAACCTGGTCTAGTAGAAGGTGTCCCTGCCCATGGCAGAGGGGGCTGGAACTAGATGATCTTTAAGATCCCTTCTAACCCAAAAACGTTCTATGATTTTGCTGGAAAACCAGGACTGAAATGCATAAAACCAAATACTCACTACCCAATTTAGACATACCCAAAGTGGTAATTTAAAAAAGAACTAAAATGAGAATTACAAAAGCAAAATAGTGAAGAAGGAACATTAGTCTAACGTTAGAAGTTTTGATTACACAAAATGTTGATCTAACAGCGAACTGGAGTCAATTACCAAGAAGATCTCTACTTTTCAACTGTTCACATATACAGTCTACATTCACCTCTGAGGGACACAAATAAAAATTGTCAGAGCTGAACCTGCCATGAATTGTTAGTGTGGCTTGTATTTGAAATAAGACAATTTATTTTTAACAAGAATAACTTCAGAAAATGAAATAATACATATTTCCTGCTCCTCTTCCTTTTTTTTTCTTTGCCTCTGCAATGTTATGAATATTGGCACATATTTGTAAGATAGTAACATCTGTGGCTTTGCTACAGTTTCTATAAACATACTCTTTCTCTCAATTTCTTAAAAATAAAAGCTTTCTCACCATCTCTAGCTAAGTTCATGAGTATGATTAGCTTGCTTTAAAATCTCAGAAAAATGGGTCAGGAACATTTCATAGAACATACCACACAAAATTATCCTCTTATAAATAAAACTACACTTTGAAAAGAATGTCTGAATAATCGATACATTCTCTTTTATAACACACTGAATTTAAAGACTTGATTTATTTTCTACAGCATTCCTTTTTAGATGGACATGATTACCGTGAACTATTTATTTTGACTGGAGTTAAAGAAAGGTATAAATACTGCAGCTGAATATCTGCACTGATTTGAGATGTTTTAAAAATCACAGAATATTCTTACTTTAGTCTTGCATTTAGAGGTGCTTAGTGAAAGACCCATCTCAGATAAAAGGGAAACATGATAGGTTTACTGTACGTAGACAACCATAAAAATGGCTTACTCGAATGCATCAAATACTCCAACTAAAACTCAGAAGAAAAATTATTCTCCAGCTCTTTTCAGTAGTAACAACTCAAGGTATTATTGAAAATGTCAGAGGGAAAAACAAAAAAGAAGCAGAAACATGAACATTATTTGTCAACAACAAAAATTTCTTCATAGGATCAAAGGAATCCATTAGCAAGCTTGTGTTAGTTAATGTTACTAGTCAGTGCATGAAAACTATAAAGGAACAATTTTAACTGACTGCAGTCCCCTTCCCCCCAGTGTAAATTACTGACAGTGAGAAAAATGTAATGTAATAAATAACACTGAAGTGCTTTAAAAAGAGATCACAAATCTCAATATCTCTCATGTTTGCTACATTTCTTTTGTTAGAAATGAAGAGAGCATTGTATAATTAAAGCTTTTTCAGTGCCCATAAAAACTGTCTAGGAAAAAAAGCCCATCAGCAGTACATAACAACATTAAGGATAGAGGCAAGTTTATATTATTGCTCACTGTATTCTCTTCTATTTAAGCTGGTTTAAAATACAATATCTTTTAAAAACTTTTATACTTACTGAATAGGGAGGTGTAGGCAAGGAGATTTTAGACACAACTTTTAAAATGTGCCCATTTTTTTTGTGGCTGAAGTGAAAAATTGAAGTATTTACAACTACCGAATTATTCTCATCCAAGCATTCAGTGAAAGGAAAAGGATATGGTAAAGGCACACGAGATTCAACTTCATATGTGTCTTCTTCTTGGCCTTCAGTCCACAATCCACTAAACAGATTAGATGCCCAGTAGGTGCGGTAAGAATCCATTCCCAAAAATATCGCTGTTGCTCTCTTCTCAACCGTCACATGGGTATTTTGCACTAGCTAGGCTGGTTTTAGAAATTTCTAACAGGAATTTGTAACAGAACACACACATTTAACGGTCTGAAGACACAGATCAGCACTGCCGGTGACAAACCTACTCGGAATCAGCAGGAAGCCTCAGATCACATTTTCAAGCCGAGTAACTCAGGTGTGGATTAATCCAAAATAGGGAGAGGTGCCAGAAAACTTCTTACAGTCACTCCTAAAAGTCCTTCTTAGAGAAGTTTCAGATGAAAAAGCAACAGAAATCTTACAATAGCAGCTGGCAGGTAATTTCCAATGCAAGGAAGCATGATTTTGTTTGACTCGCACAGGTACGCTGCAGCAGACAAGCAAGCTAGCAAAACAGAAACTAAAGATGAATTTCCAACTCCACTACGGCAAATGAAGAGAAATACAGATATGTCATTATTTGCCTTGATTCTTGTCCTTGGAGTTAATTTAACAGGAAGAACTTTCTCAAACTCTGCTAGTTTAAAGGCTTCCTGTTAGTATCTCCCAACCGAAAGAGTTCAGGGGAGTGGCCTGATTTATTTACCTATACATAACACCAGCAGGTGGAATTTGAATTAATACACCCACTATATGCCTTGCTTGAAAAGATTCGAACTGCACTTCAGGGTCTGAAAGTGTGTGTTCAGACAGGTCTCGAATAGCTACTTTGAAGATTTCGCCAGGTTTCCCTCACTCTTTTAAGTTTATTTTAAGAGATGGTTACACGTCTGTGTGCACAGCACAACTGATTAAGAGGAAAGGTTAAAATCTTTTCTGCCTGTAATTAGGTTTAATTATAAAATATTGCAGAGTAGAAAAAATAAAGCATGCTGTTTCTGAATATTTAAAAGTAATTGTCAAGTCACCTACAAACCCTTGGTGTACACAGGGACTGTATATAATTCAGTAAGCACACTACAGACATTGCAAAGCAGATAAGCTTTAACACTTGCATAGTACCGCTACAGACAGCAAGATGTCAATATTTATCCTTAATACTGTGGGAAAATGTGTAAACAGATTAACATTTTATTAACTTTAAAAAAACCTCACCAGATATGATCATCAGGGATAAATCAATATTTGTATAATCCCTATTAATTAAAAAAAAAAAAGTGCGTGTACATGTTTGAGCCAAAACATAACTCTGTAGCTGGTATTGGCAAGGTCTCAGCTACAAAGCTATGAAGGGAAAATAAACTGTCTTGATCAATTGACAATAAATAAAAATAAGCTGCTTAGAATACACTGAGTACTTTCACTGATATGAAAAGTAAATATTTACTGCAAAAATATCAGTCACAAAAGTAAAATAATTTAGGGCTATGTGTAAAACTACTGCATTTAAAGATGTGAAATGTTCTGAAAAAAGAAGTGCCAGTTAGAATAAATAATTGACAATACTTTTATAATCACAGCATATATCCTTAATTACTGTAAAGCTTTGAAGTTGTTTTTCTTTGTCTGTATCATCTGCTCTTTAAATGCAAGATGTCCTACAAATGCCTGTTTTGGTTTTTTTTTTTAAGAGCTCCCTATAATGGAGTATCTATGTATCCTTTCTCATTATTCTGTAATGCTAGGTCTTAAGCTGAAAAAAGACCTCAACAAGCCAAACATCTCTTTTTAATTGTATTCATGCTCAAACAGAAGAGAGCTGTTGCAGAATGAGTTTGCAAATAAACACAATGCAGAAACCGATTTACAAGATCCAGCAGACTGCTTGCTTTAGTAAGCCAGGGAGGGGGGAGTGGGGAGGGTTCACTTAATTTTTATTTAAATTACTTTTACCTTTACTAAAGTCAGAAATTAGTTTTTTATCTCTTTCTTTTTTAAAAAAAGAAGAAAAGCGTATCAACTTCATTTTTGAACTATTTTTCAAAGGCAACAAACACTGAAATGCTTAAAACTTTTAAAGTATTAGCTAAATTTTCATATTACTTTCATCATCACAGATTTTTTTTCTGCTTCATTTCCATAAGTTATGATTTACACAGTTCAACACCTAGAGACAAGAAAGCAATGACTTAAGTAACATTACCAGGTTAACTAATAGATGGGTCTGTAGCATAAACCACACTGTATCCTTTGAACTCCAGTTTCAAATAGATTAAAGAGCCGACTCTAAAGACTGAGTTCTTCAAGAGAGCTTAAAAAGTTATGGTGAGATACAGAATAGTTACTTTGATACCTTCAAATTGAGACGTACATAATCTAAAATTCAAGCCCACAATAGAAGCAATGTGATTTGAACTGACCGATCTAGGTATATAGCTCCCATTAACAGCTCCCATTAACTCCCAATTAACAGGGAAGTATTCCAGAGACCAGCTAACATCCCACCGTGCAAAGTACCCCAAGAGCAAACAGAAAGGAGTACTTGCACACTGCTTCTTTTTTTGAGACTATTCATGAATCACATACCTCACATAAATACTGGAGAGCCGAAGTGCAGACTCCTTTTCTGAGAGGAAGGTGGATATATGTTTAACTGGCCATGTTTAAATCATAGTTGGAGGAGACAGTAGGAGAGCTCCTCCTTTTGGACAGTCATTTGACTAAAATGTTTGTCAAGAGAACTGAAGAGAGTTCCCCTTAATCCTCCTTCTTCACAAGAGCCAGCTCAACATGCCCTGACGCCTCCCATCTCATCTCTGGACTGCAGGAGAACGCATGACCCATATGAGCAATGAAAGGGTGCCCTAGATTGATAAATACACCCCTAAATTCAGGCTTCCTCTGCAGTCCAAAGCAGATTCCGAACACGAATCTAAATTCATCCATAAAGTCATGCTGGAGCAGACTTTTTTGGGTGTAGGCACTTGAAGTATTGTTTCCGCTTTCAAAATGAGCCTCCAGGTTTTAGGCTTATACAAACACATTCATGAGAAAAAGAAAGAAAAAAAAAAATAGAGAGACAAAATTCAAAAATGCTTCACTATTAGATCACCCTACCTGATTTGAAGTTTCACTGATAGCTTCCAGAAGCTTTTCAACAGCCGCTTGTAGTCGAGAACTAATATTCAGAATAAGTTCTTCATTTTCAGGATCTATTTCCATTCCACTTTCTGCAAGATGTTGGCTCAGTAGTCCTTCATCCGTTGCTCCTGACCACAAGTTGATATCATCAGCTCCCATACTATTACCATGGTATGAGGAACAGGACTCTGGAGAAACAACAGTTACCTTTTCACACAGACTCTTAGCACTCCAAAATATGAAAAAACATACATCTGACTTACAATTAGAAAGACAAGTCATAAAATGATTAAAATATTTGTATTGGTCATAAAGATAGAAAGGGAAATATTGCATACTAAAACTTACACAAACAAGATACACAATGTATTAACTAAAGCAGAAGGGAAAGAGTAAAGGAGATACTAACAGAATATTTTAGACGTCCTTTCAGTATGCTTTTGGGCTCTGAGGCTCATCTTCAAACCTCTGGTACTATCAGTAACCCTTACTACTTTGAATAATTTCCAATAGTGACTTGCAAGATTGTCTTTAAAATAAATCAGGTAAAAAAACCCCAGACTGTCAGTCCCCGTTTCAGGGACGCCCGGCTATGTCAGTGTGCACTAACACAAAACTGTTTAAGTTGGTGATTCAAAAGTACAGACTCAAGTGAGTAAAGACATGCACGTCATTCGGACAACTTCTCAGGACAAACAGACTAGAATACAGAACATAAAAATTCAGAATTACTATTAGTGAACTGAAAATTGTTTAAAATGGGTGGCCAAACAAATCAAGTGCAGTGCAGGGGACTGTCAGTGTCCCTGCTGATGGGCCACCTGGCACCTGCCTACTTCCCAATCCTCCCCAAGTCCCATTCACTTTAAGGGCATTATCTGTTCTGTCTGAAAAGCAGGAGACAAAGTTTGCCTACGGTATTAAACTGATAGCAATTAATCTAGAAAACAGTGCATTTGCCATATTTAAAATTCAGGGCTCTATTTAAGTAAGCCAAGTGAAAGCAAACTCCTGACACGTTTTAAAATCTCACTTTCAGTATGAAGGAACAACACAGTACTACATCATGACGGTAGATAACTATTGTTGATATCATTTTAAAAATGAAGAAGTGTTATGTCATTAGGCTGTTAGATTTGAAATGTCAGAAATAAAAGCTATTGTGGAAAGTTTTTTTAAATGACAGTTTGTTTCAATAAAGTATATCTGAAATATATTTTAAATAAATGTTTTGATGTGTTGGGGTTTTTTTTAAACAATTAGATGTTGGTTTTGCTTAAGGTTTTTTCAAAAAATACCATATTTTTGGGACACAGCAGTATGACTAAATGAGTTAAGAACAGTCAATGCTTGTTTAGCAATAAAGTTGGAATACTGGGTTATCTTTCAATTTACAGTTCCTGGTTACTCCATGAATTGTGACTGCTAAACCAGAAGAGTTTGTTTAGTTACAGAAATTGAAATGAAATTATAATAGGTCAGTTTTACAAGTTGCCTTTAAAAATGTAGTTAGTACTCTCATTGGATACAATTTCCTTATACTTGCTTCTGCCTCTTAACCAGGCACATAAATAACATTGGAAATAAGAGTCCTCTCCTTGATGTTGTTTGAATCTAGCAAGAAAGTAAGATGCTAGTTTTGAGGTTTGTTTTTAAGTTTTTTTTTAACAAGTTGCAACATGATTAACCACCTGGTTTACTTACTTTTATATCTGCAAACATTCTGAAAATAAGATCTACGCATTTATTTCATTGTGGATGCAGCTGCATATATGACCCACATACAACAAACATCTACATTGATGGGAATTTAGAAAGGTTTTGTTTTTGTTTACTTTTATCTTATAATTCATAAGATTTTTTTAAAGGCAGATGTATTTAGCAATTTTTTTTTCTTCTAGGTATATCATTACTGTTTCATATCTCCTTTTAGATATGTGGGATATGTTACAAACTCTTTTCACGCTCCAAAGGGAAAAAAACCAGCAGCACACTATATACACGAATGGAATGAATAACCAGATGACTAGAATATACATTCACACGGCACCTCTCATCTACACAGGATTTCAAAGCCCTTTCAAGTACTGCACTTTGGAATTTCAGTCACAAACTACTGCAGTGGAGGAATCCTAGCAGCGGCTGGCAGTCATTTTCTGCCAGCGCACTAAGTATGTTCAATGGGTTTGCGTAACACAAAGGCTTTCCCATAACATCCTAATATTGCACCCCCCTGCAGTGTAAGGAAGACTGTAAAATGAACAATTTCACGGGTTTTATGCAATAGCATTCTGATTTTTCACCCCCCAAATTTGGGTTGGCTCTGGCTCAAATTATCAACAGTGATGCAGAAGCTTTAATATCCTCAGAGCAGAAAGGACCTTCATTTAAGATGGACATCCAGCAGCATAAGTATTTCCCAATGCTGTGCCAAAGCATTGGTTAAAGACTGAGTTGAAGGAAAACGTAGTCCCTGCTGAGCCACCGACACACTTACTGCAGCACCTGATGCTCTTTGGAGGCCACCCATCTTAAGTGCACACCACGTAAGACCCTGCTTAGCTTCAGAGGTCTCACAAAATAAAAGCCCACAGTACAGTAGCACAACTATAAACAAGATAAAACAATGACATATTAGTTATTGCACAATCTAATTCTTTCTTGATGGAGTACAAATTACCTATGTAATGTTCCTGTTTTCCTTCTCAGACTTAACTCATAATTCACATTCTATAATCTTTATATTTTAAAATTATTTGCTTGAGAGGTACAGCTGGATTGTGCAATGATGAGCGTATGTCAAATACAAAATTAAACATTACAAAAAATAACAGCAGAAATGTGCAAAATCATCTGAACTTCTGGCTGTCTGGAAACTTCTCGAGAAAACTTAACAACAGAATGTAATCTTTTAAAAGCCAGGTCCGAAATAAGTCTCTTACATTAATTGCATCACTAATATTATTACTACTTCTTGCCAGTGACCAGAACAGTATAATTTGGCCTCCAAGAACTAATTACAAGATTTTAAACTCCTGTTTTGCTTATGGCAGTTCTCTTATAATTTGCTTCCATTTCTTCTGGATAAATACAAAATAAACCAATGTTAAAACATAATTTTGTTAGATGAAAAATCTCAGAATAAAACATTATAATCTACCTGAAAAATAACTATAAAAATGAGGAAAGAGAGAGCCGTCACCTGAAGTATAATTTGGCACACGGAAACTTTACTAGTCTCAAAGATAAAAAAGGAAAACCAAAAAGTATCAAATACACACAAAACCTGTAATAATTCTGTTTATACTGTAGGGCTGACAACTCAAATAGAAAAATCAATGACAAATTATAAAAGTAGGTGCCCATATTATAATTTCTACAAAGTGGGACTTAAGAACAGGTGTTGATCTTAAATGTCTTCCTAACTACAAAGTGCAAATCTCCATATATTTTTCCTCTGAACACAGTTTTATCACACACCATTTTAGTACAGCACCTTTCCAGTAGATTTGCAGTGGTGGAAGCAAGAAATAGAAATATTAACCGCCCCTGGCAGTTGAATGCCTAACCCTCATTTTACTAATCCTTGTAATGCTGTTCAACCTCCCACCCCAACAGAAGTACAATAAAATTCTCTGTCCCCCAATTTATTTTTTTTTCAGTTGACACAAAATAATAAATAGAATATAACTGGCCCAAGTAAAAATGTCTTCTCCTTGGGTAAACTCTCTCCTTGTAGCAAAAAAAACCAAAAAAAACCCCAAAACCAACAACAAAGGTTCATATTGTTTCCTTGCCACAAAGGTTGCAGTTCAGCACGTCAGATGTCATGGTCTACTAAATCTTAAGAAAATTGCTTAACACAGTGCTTACCCAGAAATTTCAGATACAGAAGTTCTTTATGAATTGCCAACTGATATTTATGAAGCAAAACATATTTTGCATCATGTGGAGTTAGTATCTCAGTTTACTCCTGGGATTCCACTGAGGAATTAAGGTTAGGGGCTACAAGTTGAAAACAAATCAGTTTTTATGGCGTTTCAGCATATAAAGCTATTTACTAACCTCGTTCCTGGTACACTGTTTGGAAACAAGAAGCTCAGAAGGTATGTAAGAGGGTTTAATGTTCAAGGAATGCCATCATCGCACTGGTTTCTCCAGAGCAACCTGCATGACATTCCAACATTCGGTTGGACTTGATCTTAAAGGTCTTTTCCAACCTAGATGATTCTATGATTCTATGACTGCAGTCCCTCTACCCAAGGTCCCACATCTGAGGGAGGAGAACAGCAAAGCCTGCTGGCTCTGTCACAATGATTCCTGCTCCAAATCTTCGGATGTAATTAACTCACCAGATTACTTTGCACAAATGCTGTTCACTTCCAATGACACGTTTTACGACTGAAATTTGAACTGTACTCGCTATGCTAGAAATAAAATTCTGTGTTAGCCAATAACCTAGCAAGGTCCCAGATAAACCTCTATAGGCTCTATAAATCAGGTTGTGGTTACAACTATGTGACCTTAATGATTCAGCTTTTTAAAATGCTGAAACTCAGCAAAAACAGTAAGCTGAGTTTTGCTTGTCAATAAATATGGATTACGTTCAGGAGAGAGAATTCACTTTGTTAAACACATTTTTTCTGTTTTATTATAGACTGTTAGATTTTTATTGGTACAAATTTATTCCTACAAATTTCCTAAGTAATTAAAAAGGAAGATCTGGCTAAGTATTAGAAAATACAATAACGTGCACAGGTTAAAGTATGAAAATAGCATCTACCTACTTCTTACTTCCAGAAAACAATGGGGGGGAAATTTTCAAGCGTTTATCCTCTCAGGCCATTCAGCAGAAGTATAGGAAATTAATACCAACTGTCCTGTTGCTGAAAACACTAATAGAATTTGACATCTAGTTCCATTTGAAGGCTCAAATACTTCAGCTGATGAAACAGTACAACTGCTATTAATGGCTGTCTGACCCCAGTGGCAGAATTACATACACAGCAAGGATGCTCTTGTAGCATTTTGAAAGGAAAAAAGAGAACTATGAATACAACCTCAGAGAGACATTGCAAACTATACATTCACTGTAAGCCACTGTAAGTTTGGGTCTTCTTTAATCCTCACTCTTTTCTTTGGTTTCTCCTGCTTTCATAATTATTTCTGAATGGAAGAAAACATGCAAAAAAAAGAATACTAGAGAAAACAACTGGTATGTGAACAGTTCTATACCAAGGAAGACATTACAATAACAGATAAATTACTTTGTTACCAAAGAGTGAATGCTTACATACCTCTTCAAAATACAAGAGCAACTAGAAGAGTTAAAATAATCAATGTTCACTACTAGTGGAATGGAATACAGTTCTCTTCTACTTAAAAGAGCACTCTCTCACCAGAAGACTTCACAAGAAATCAACAATACATTCCAGTTACAGGGCCTGTTCTGCATTTAGACAGCAGTATTGTGAAAGCTAGGCATGTCTCTATTATACCCACCTAAAATACCAAATACAGCTACTTTTTTAACTGTGGTTTTCTACATATATGTAGTGCAAGTAATCCACATTAAGAATTGTTAATGGCAGTAATTAGTGACAAATACAAGCATGCACATTGCTGTGCAGGAGTAGGCAAAAAGCAAATGCACGTACTGTGGTGCGCGGTACGTACCTGTGCAGAGCAAGCATGTAGGAGAGTAGGGAAGGGCAACAATCATGTATTAGCACTTTGTACATACAGTTGTGTATTTATTGTCTGAGAAAAGGGAGCAATATTCTCAGCAAATGAGGGAGAAAAGCAACAGTATGTGTTCTGAGAACAGGCATGATATAACTATGAACTACGGTCAGCGAATGCACTAGGTAATACTACCATACGTGTAACTGTGACAGTCTGGCATCACTGCCTTCCTAACCAAAATACATTTATATTTCTTTGGGCAAGGTACATTGTGAAAACCCCAATGTTTTTTTACACACCTCAGACTATACAATGAGAACATAAAGAATTCAAAGAATATTTATAAATTGCTGGTTTTAATATTGAAAATGTATTTTAAATGCAGTTTACACAAAATTTAAAACTTCCTCAAGATACAAAAGGAGGTCGTAGTAAACTTTGAGCCTGGTCATTGCTCCTTTTACCACTTGGCTAGGAGACTGTGTGAAAAATAGGTGCCTGTGGTTGAAGATACTTACTCTGAACGGCTTTAACATAAGCAAATTCAATTCATTTCCCACCCCAAAGTAAAGTGCAAGAACACTCCTTTTTGAAAGAAGTGATTCCTTCAATTATAATAGCAGATGTTCTCAATTTCTAAGGTCTCCTGGATAAGTATAAAAAATTAAGGCCAGAAGCTTAGTTATCCAATCTAAAATTTGGGGGGAAAAGCAAAGCTTCAAAAGTCTGAGTTTTAAAAAAATAAATTTCCTCACAATTAAATACAGTGAAGTGTGCATAAAACAAAAAGTTAAGAGGGCTTTTTAAATGAAACAGCTGTACTATACAGGCATATAAGTGCTCTTAACTTGAAAAATTCAAGAATCCTTACACTGCAGCCATACACAATTCACCACAGACAACCTGCTCTGTAGTAGACTCTTTCTTAGTAATGCAATGTAGTATTTGACTTCCAGTTCTTTTTCTCATTCACAGTAGCTAAAATTCCAGCCAAAACCAGATGTATAATGTGTCTTAGGCTGAACTGATCTGTTTGCACATTGCCTCCCCACAACACCCAGGATGAATGTACACATCCTTACGCTGACTTCTGTACCATGGGTACCTAAAGGGCAATACGATAGAGTGCCTATTCTTGCCCAAAAGAGAAATGGATGGACACTATCCTAGTACAATCACAGGAAATTAAACAGAGCCTGGGAGAGTTCTTAAGACACTGGTAAGCAATTAACTACAACGCTAAAATGCTCCTTAGGGTTTGTGCCAACTAGCACTCCTCCAAACAGCTGATGGGCAAACCTTGGAAGTTCGAAAATTCCTGGAACTGTTTTCCAAAAGGCTGTTTGCATGCAACCACCCTTTTCAGGAAGCTAAGGAAGCCCACAAACACATATACAAGCTGTCCCATGCCAGCTGGCCAGAGTGACCAGCAATGTCCCTCTCTGTATGACATGCACTAGTAGAGATACAGCCTTTGACACCAGTTCCCATTCCCCATATGAATAGAGGAAAGCGTAAAGTTGGTGCAAGATACCATGGAGCTATGTTTCATTCTCTTTCTCTTCGCCTCCTTCAACAGGAACATATTTATTTTTGTATTTCTCAGTCACTTTCCCACTCTATTGCAGGCTTTACAGCAGGACCATGGATATGAGTCCTAACTGGTTAGGGGCATGACTCAGACAGATAACTCCTGAAATGTGGTCTCTTATGATATCTCTGCTTATGCATTCAAATGACAAATAGGGTTTTTTAAAAAGTTTTTTTTTAATTAAAAAATTCAAAACTAAGGTTACTTAAATATATAATAAAAGTATACAAATGCTACCTCTTATGAAATAGAAAACCATACAAGCAGTACCTTTTTCATATCCCACACGGATACAGGGTTTTACTGACTCCTCTGCCTCTGTGTCCCATCCAGCTGGTTTGGAAGGCTGGACTTTCCCAGACCGATCCAGTAACCCGAGAACATGGTGACCAATTGTCTCCTCCATAGCCACAGTTGTCTTCACAACTTCTAAAAGAATCTTCATGAGTTTCTCATTAGCCTTCTGAAAAACATGCCTGTAGGACAGAAACTAATCAGTCCTTTGATTTTCTCCCCTGCTTTCAAAGTGGTTTTTATCCCTTATACACCTTTGCAACCAGGAAAGATTTGCAGTTGAAACAGTGAAATTAATATACATAAATATGAAAAGCACATTTGTGTTAAAAGTCAGTTCTTTTTACAATATATAAAAAGTCAAACTATTTATCAATATTTGTACTTTTATCTTGGTATTTTATCTAGTTAGTCTTTTAAAACAGAGGTCTACATTTGCCAGGTATTCATTATAAACTTACTCTTTTCTTAAAGTGAAATTAGAAAGATTGTTCATCTACACAGATCAAAAAAGTTACAAAATAGTCAAAAGGTATTATCAAATATGACAACTATATTCATATAAACTTATTTCATGTATGTACATACAATGGGAATACAAATACACATCTGTATAAATGATGTATATGATTCTATATGTAATATGAAAGATATAGTAAAATAAGTTAAGATTTGTCTCATTCTTTATGCCATTATGTTGTTAGGCTTTATAAAAAATAAGATATTGTTTAATCTGAAGTATGTAAACCTAGAAATATGTTTATCTAGAATTAAAAAATGCCATTATCATAAGTCAGAATAAAGCTTATCAATATCATTAATTTAACAACAAGAACATGATTCTCAACATTTTTTAAAAAATGTTTTCTTAACAGTTCTAAGCACCTTTCTTTAGAAAGAAGAGCTGAAGATGTTTCATCAGGCTTTCTTCCTCCATCTTCATCTGCAAAGATCTGCTCATCATTTCGGGTTTCATTTTCATTCTGAGTAAGTTTTTGCAGAGGGAGAGAAGCCAAAAAGGACAGAAATCCTGTCATTGCAGAATCCACATACTCTTCTTATGGGTAGTAGAATATGCAATTTAAAATCTAAATTAGTTGTGGTTTGTTAATAAAACTTCTGCACCAAATTACAAATCAAGAAATACTCTTCCTACGTGGAAAAATTAACTAAAACACAATAAAAACAAAACAGGAAATCCAAGGCAGGGCCTATGAGAAAGAACTTTGTTATGCTGATTAAACAGCCTGTGTATTTCTCCTGCTGTTGCTATAGTAATATGAAAATGTGAGTTTACCTGAGCAAATAGCTATAGTAATAATCCCCACCTTCAAACTGTTCAAACTTCAAACTGTTAAACTAGCTTCTGCTTACCTTAAAAAAAACAACCCTATGAATACCAGTACCACTTCTTGATTCTTAAATCTGCTCTTCTCAAGAAATATTTTCCTGAAAGACTTTGGGTATATCACATAAAAAGAGTAGTAGCGAAAAGAAATCTTACTGGTTCTACATGCCATAGCTGCCAAGAAAGTCAAAGTCCATATTTACCTCTGTTTGTGTGCTGTTATTTCGTAGCTCATAGAACAGCCTCTCTTTTCCGGGTACAGAATGTTGTTTTAATGATTCCAGTTCTTCTAAAAGCATTCTCTCTCTCTCTGCGACCAGGGTGTCATTCTCCATTGAGACACGCTAAGAAAGAAGTGTTATAGAGGCACACACAATTTTTTAAGCTTCAGTATTAGTGAGTCCTGTCACTTCTAATTTTTCACATATTTTGCACAATGAAATTTCAGTCCACTTCTTTAAATGGTTACAAAGACACCGAAAGCTTTCTAGAATGGAATACAGCTAATAATTTTGGTACCTTATACCTTCTTTAAGATTTTCATACAATTTGTATGCTTTTTATGAAACACAGTGGTCACAATGTAAATTGGAAGGTTAATTTCTAAATATTACATGCTACAGTACCTGTTTTGCACAAGAAAAAAGATGAAAATAAGTTCCTTTTATAAAAAGCCTATACATGCTCTCTTTTAGAAGAACTAGAAGTGTTCACAGCTTAAATGTAATGCATACATTCCTATGCAGTTCTTACAGATAAAACATCTTTGGCATTAAAAACTGGAGAAAAGCCATCAGCGTAAGTTCTACTTAATATTTTTCAACAGTTTCAGGAATTTGCAACCCCTGATGAAAGATGCAGTTGCAAATTGATAAAGAGGTAAAAGGAGAAGGGATGTATATATTGAAAGGAAAGATTATCCGGATAAATGATAGACACCTACAAAGCAGCTAGGAGAAATAGACACCTGACATTTCTGGAAAAGACACCGAGGATACAAGTGACTGGCTCTGTAGATTCCCCAGCTCCTTGAGCCCAAACTTAAACAGAACAGAACCAGGTTTGGATAAGGTCTGAAGGAACCTAAAGGTCCACTCCACAGTGAAATCAAAGAATTTTAGAATTCACTGATTACTATTTCCATGTGCGATCTGTAGTGTTACATTGTTGAAATTAAATCAGAACAAGACAAATTCTTCTGGATTCTGTTTACTTTGTCTTTCAAGAGAAAAAACCCTTGAAGACAAGTCTATACATGACATTATTTTTGAAAACTTAATTACTAGGATAAATTAATGAGTTTCATTAACATACCCACTATAGGCATTGAATAGATGAAGAGTGACAGCAAGTTAAGTTTAAAAAGACAAGGAAATGGTGTTTTTCACCAAATCCCACAGATTTTGTTTCATTCCAACAGTCAGCAAGGACTACTTCATCCATGAGAAAAAAACAAAACAAACAAAAAAAAAGCTGAAACACATTGTTGTGGGAAGCCACTGATACTGTTTAAGTTCAGACCTCAAGTGGGGATGAGGAAAAATGAAAAATTCTATAGTATTCCAAGCCATTGATGTAAATAGATGCAAGCCTGCATCCTGCAGGGGGCCATGTATCTAGGATGTGGCATGGTTTACAATGTATCCGCACTCAGTCACTGTCTCTTCTGGCTGCTTTGCAGCACTGCAGGCTTTCTCCAGGTTCACAGAAGTCTAAAGTGATCCATCACTGACTGAGCTTTGATTAAAGAAATACGCCTTTTCTATATATCTGCATATATGTGTTTGTATATATACACACACAACCACAAATAGATGTGTGTGTATATCTGCATGTATGTAGTAAATATGTGCATGTGTCTCAATATATAAGCAAGTATAAACAAATATAAATCTGACTGGTGATGTCCCTTTGTTAACCCATGTTAACTCATTGAGTCAAACCCCATATTACCTCAGCTAACTGCACTTTAAGACTCTCCAGCTCTGCTAAGAGTTGCTCTTGATTTTCTTTTTGACGTTCCATTTGCTGCATGTGCCCTTGTCTCAATAATTCTGTTGCCTGCTGATGTTCCTGATATTGCCGTACTAGCTCCTGTCGCATGTCTTCCAAACGTTCCTCATATAACAGCAGCTGACTTGATGTTTCTGTGTCTGGTGCCATCATCTCATTGTAGCGCTGAAATATTTGAACATAAAATGCTAAAATAGTCCCATGACAGCTTCTAGTAAATATTTAAATAAAATTTTAGAAAATGCTTTCACGAATTAAAGTAGCTATCATAAAAGCATTATCTTATTGCCTGCTTCTTGAAAGGTCCAGGCTTAGAATTATTCTCCGTCTAAAAGACAATTTTTTTAAAAATAACTGTGAACAGTGTTAACTCTTATGCTTTTTAGCTGGTGGGGACCTCAACCAAAAATGCCGTGGCAGAGCTACATGTCTTTCAGTGTGCGTGCCTACAATGAGAAGCTTGAGAGAGCAGTATCATACCAAATAGGAATATTAGAGGTCAGGCACTATCAAGATAATACAAGATCAGAATATTTAACTATTACACAAATTTGAAAGTGTAATTTTTGCTTCAACTAGTGCAAAATGTAATAAAAATATTAAACCTAGGATTAAATTGTGGAGTCAAAATTTATGACTGCTTTTTACCATATTTATTCCACACCTTATCCCTCACCCCATGTTTGTGAAATGCTAAATACATATTTTTCATATTACTTTTATAACTTTTGTGTTCAGCTGATATCCTTTATCACAAGGAACTCAAACTCTTTAAACACTATTTTTAACTTGTTCCTTGTATAAACACTATATATATAACCTAACTCACAAAAGTCTTTATACAATTTATTGCCTGCAATACAGTTTTATCAAAGAAATGGAATAATCTATTTTCATGTAACCAATGTCATATTCCTTTCCTAACAGCACAGCATAATGCTATGATAGTCAAGCACAACACAGGAAATAAGGGTAGATAATTTAGATCTAAAGTTGTGAAGTAGAAAGGGAAATATTTAAATGGAATTTCCATCTTAATTTCTTTATTTGCAGTTTTCTCATTGAAATGAGCCATAAATCCATTGGAAAGATTATTCGGATATGCTGTTACACATTGCCAATTTTTTTTTATGCTTACCGGTGTTTCTTCCATCATAAGCCCTTTGACATGGGAAAAAAGTTCTTCAGAAATCACCGATTCATGTGTGGTGTGTCCTAATATGCAACCAGGCTTGCTATTAGAATGTAGCTGTCCTGAAAGTGAGTTGATCTCACCAGACTCTTCAGTGAGCTCCTTGCAAAGTGATTTCAATTCTTCTTCATGATTACTGCCTCTTTCTGTTGCTTTTCTAAGAGGGTCATCAACTTCTTCTTCACTACATTGCTTTTTAATTTCAAAATGCATTCCCTGTTGATGTACAATCTGTGTTTGCGTTTCTTCTTCCCTCTGCCTAGCAACTCTTGACAATTCAGTCTGTTTAGCAAATGCTACACTCATTGACACAATTACCTGAAGAAGTAAGAAAAAAAAATCTGTATTAGTTTATGCTTCACAGCATCTCCTGTTGCTGAAGAAATCTCATTGCTGACCGTCAAGAACATAAATAAAAGTACTAAAAGTTCTGAACCATGATTCTATTTTATTTTTTACAGAAGAAAACAGAAAGGTAAAAGAACACAGACATCTTGTCAATCTTATCAACATCACAGTCTTACAATACAGACACACTGTATGTAAGGTAGTTTAATAAACTAGGATGCTATTTTCAATTCAAATATATTATTTAGCACAGAATTACCTAGTTCTTTTTAAAAAAGATTCTATAAGGTGACTTTAAAAAGTCCTGGCACATTGACATAAGTGCAGCTGTGCTAAGTTTTCTCTGTCTAACCAAGTGCATCCTTTGTAAACATTTCACTGACATGGAATTTTGGGCTGTATAGGTACAGGAGTGCCAAGTGCTCGATACTCAGCACAGGAATTTTACTTGACTACAAAGAAACTTCTACTGGCATTAAATAGCTGCAGTTTCAGTTACAACAGGCTGGTAACTTTTGTATTGCTAAGTGTCTTCTTCTAAAACAAACAAACCCCTTTTCCAATCATGTGAGCAGTTCTTTTTTAGATTTAGAATACAGCCATTTATAGCATAAGCTACAAAAACTGTGAATACAGAAGTGTTACACTTAAAGAAAACACCTAACTCTTCCGTTCCAGAAAATGCAAGTTTATCTTTTGAACTTGAACGGCCCTTAACACAACACAACGCCAATCATGTATTTGCTTTCCCATAAAGGGTTTTCTTGGCAACAGATGAGAGAAATGAAACATTTACTTCAGAAATGTGGATTACTTAAATTAATGTCATCATCTAGAGCTTGCTATTCTTCCTAACTCTGATGATTGCAAGCCTTTTTAAGAAATGCTCCTTTACTTTTTTTCCACTTTTTAAACCATGGCAATTAGATTTTTATCTATACCATGACATAATCAAAGCAGAGATAATTTTTCATTCTGCAAAGATGTGAAAAATTATTTGGAAGTCAAACAGTAAGGCAGTCCACAAAGAGTATTTAATATACTCTATCTATAAAATCTTGATTTTATTTCTCATGTTTCTTAAAGTCACCAAATCCAAATAAAAAGTATGCATTTTACACAATATATTAAAACGCACAATAAAATAGGATCAGAAAATAGTGTGAAACTGCTAAGTGCAAAATCTTTTGAACTGACCAGTTGTTAAGCTTCAAGTAGCAAGAAATCCACTCTCTAAGCCTCTGGATTTTCTAAATAAATTCTAGTGTCAAGGATGGTTGCATGTTGTCTATTTTCTTTCAAGTATTAAAGCAAAACACAACCACCATCCCCCACATGCACAGAAATTATGAGTTAGGAATAGAAGAGACAACTAAAAAAAACCAAAATGTTTCAGAATTTTTTTTAAGACTTTTCTCTTTCAGTGTCAGAATGAAACTATTCCTTGTAAATAAATCAAAAGTTAGCATGTGCTATTGCAAATGTCTCAATTGTCAGAAATGGGAAAGGAAGGTGACAGTATTTTTAAAACATATTTTAAAGTAACAAAATAAAAATAATACCTTTGCTATTTCTTCTTCTAATTTTTCTTGGTATTGTTTTTCTAGCAATTGAACAACATCCAGATCATTCTGCATTTCAATTTCACTAGCAAGCTGTAAGAAAACCATGAAATCTCAAATCATGTATTTGCGTGTGCTTTTATTTCATTAAAGGTTTCTGATGGAGATTTTTTTTCCTCAATTAGGTTATCTTCCTTTCATGCAAATCACATAATTTTGTACCACAACACAAAAGAACAGGGTAAAGGACTTTGCCTTGTTTCCACTTGAAAATTAATTTTAAAAGTTGAGTTTGCAACAACTGTTTTTTCAGCACTATTTGAATTGTCAAATGCAGAGAAAACAGGTAAGAAAGCACAGGATCACAGTACAAAACAACATCAGTATTTTTTCAAAATGCAGAATTGTTGAGTCAGGTTTCCAGCAGTACTAGGGGAGGAATGTATGGAGTCTTTGCCATTGCCATTTGGTTTCTAAGATCTTTGGGATTACTTTCCAATTTTTTTTTCTAAACTTTGCAGCCTATACTTAAAAAGTACTAGGATTTCACTTAAATCACTCTTCTTCCATAATTAGTGTTTAAAGAAAAGTCACAATATTTTAAAGACTCCTGAAGAAATCCCAGAATTTGAACACTAATTTTTTCCCTTTTAGTAAGAAGTAGTCTAAACCAAGTGTCTTGTTTCAAAGAAATAAAATAATAATAATAATAATAATAATAATAATAAATAATAAATTAAACCCCAGGACCAATAAAGAAAGCTTTATTGCTCACAATTTCCAGAAATGTTTTTCAGTAAAATGTAAATCTTTTTCCTCTAACATGGAGAATCTAATAGTATAGCACATTGTACTATACTTTACTACTACCAAATATTAGTCAATATTTCAATTTCATCTTAGAACCAAATGCATTTAAGTTATATTGACCATATCTATATTAGCTGTCAACTGAGTTATACAATACCTCCAGTGCTTCATCTGTCTTTTGCTGATGAAGATTTTCAGGGCACTTCACTTCCCTGAAGACTTCTTTTAGCTTTATTTGTGAATCTGTGGATACACTAAAAAGATAAAAAAAAGTAGGGGAGAGAAATAATTAAAAAAAAATAAATCAGTATTTCAATATGCCTTAATTTTCCTCTATTGAAATATGCATTATATGAATATGCATATACATTATATATATATTTAAAAACCAGTAACTGCAAATATTTTCTTCAGAACACACCTTTTCCCATGCCATTAATTTCATATATTTGACTTCCAAATGCTAGTGCTTCCTCTCAATGTAACATACCTTAACAGCGGTTTTGCCAAGGACCTCACAAAAACTTTAAAAGCTACCTGAGAATATTTTGTGCTCAGTAACTATACACAGTTAAGATGAAGACAAAAGCACCTGCTTGAATCATAAGGATATGAGAGAAACCAGAATGGCTGTATGTATGAAGCCATAAAACCACCTAGAAAATGGTTATATTAATTTTGATTCTTTTAAATTGATGCTCATCAACAGATGCACCATTTGCTTTCTTTTGTTACGTAGATGAAAACAGTGAGAAATCCAATAGGATTCTTTTTATATTTAAATAACAAAATGCTAAAATATATTCAGAGACTGTCTTTTCCAATAGAACTGCTCTATATATTCAGAGTGCTAAAAATCAGTAAAAACTAAAACCTCTTTCACAGAAGAGAGATTCAGATAAAAGAAAAATGCAGAGAAGCTAAGTGCATTTGTAGTACAGTAAATGAAAAAAATGGAAGGAATATGAGGGTCAAAAAAGGAAGACCAGGAAACCAGGGATGATGCTGAACAGAGCACAATCAAAAGCACCCATCACTCCCTGAACGCATCCAAGGAGACTGTGAAAGAATCCAGGAAGAGAAGGTGGCTCCATGGTTGTCAGGATCACCCCAAGACATTTGCACCTCTTTAAGGTTTGAACGGTCACAATGGTCAGAGCCAGGAGAAGGCTGACGATAGCCCATGACCTGGCGAAGGCCAAAATGTGTTGGGTGGACCTCAATCTGCTGCAAACTTTACTGCTACGTATCATTCCAGAAAATCATCAATTTCATGCAACTATGCTACATGAAGTATCTTTAGATGTAAAGCACATTGCCCGGAGTTTCGAGGGTTAAGAGTGGTCTGTTGAGTTGAAAGTTTTGAAATTACAGCTAAAAAGCTCACATATATGAAATGAAATGTATGCAGTATTCCAGTTACCATATCTTCCTCTATTAACTATAAAAATGTAGTAAATTCTAAGTGCTGCACTACTTAGTTTGCAACATTTATGTAATTTCTTCATAACACTCTTAAAAACTCTTGAAGGAACAAAACAACAGAAAAGTAATGTGTTCATAAAGATATTCTCAAATTTTGAGGTAAAACGCGTAGCTTTACATGAATGGTTATTTGAAACACTGCTTTTTGTGTACAGTGCAAAATGGTAAGTATTAAAAAAAAAATGATTATTACCTCCTGTGGTCAGAGGGTACTCCAGCACTCTGAAGCTTATCCTGCAGATGGACAATCTCTGTAGTGTACCTCTCTTCACTTTCTTTCAGCCGCTGTTGGAAATAGGACCGGAGGTGCTCCAGCTCTTGAGCATGCTGTTCTTCAAGTTGTGTTTTAAGGTTCCCTATCTCCTTCGAACAGTATTCTTGAATCTTAGGATCTATGTGTGGGTTATTTGAAGGGGAGGGAATAAATTACATTAGTATAAATTAACTCTCTCCCAAGTTATTAGCAATGATGGACTGAATAATTACTGTAAAAAAATTAAAAATTTCTTCTGATATCATATCAATTACTTTTCTATAACCAATAATAATAATTTGATCTTCCAATTTGCAAAACTATATTTGACATGGGTAACGGAACTTTAACTACAGAAAACTGAAAAAGACTAAACCAAAACTGTTTCACAGAATGTAATTCTGAAGTATTTTAGAGATTTAAGAACAACAGAGTATCACACTGCAAAATCAGCAAAAATCTCTTACGTGCAAGTTGTAGTAAGCTATGAATCAGTTTAAATCTACAGTCATTGTCTTCTTTCTCTCTCTTTCTGAATATATATACATTAAAAACAGCATATGCATCTCTTTACCCATTAGATCCTGTGAAGGGGTCTGCAGACATTCCTTTCTTGTTTCCAGATGGCTAGGTTCCTCTTCTTTCCTCCTTTCTGAAGATAACCATGGTTCTTGGACCTAAAAAATAATCAAGCAAATACAAATGACAACAATTTGTCTAGTAATAATATCAAAATATTAATCATAATTATAAACATATAAGAAAGGTTGGTGGCCAATGCCTAAGAGAGTGTAACCAGTGTAACAATGAGTTTCATTTTACCGCATGAATGACCAAGTACACATTTATAGCTAGTTATCAGCCTGCGCAGAATGTCCACTCCTGTGCAGAATCTCAAACTCCTCTCTCTAGATATAAACTGTTAAGTCATAATTCTTCTGACTCCAAGAAAGAGAGGAAGACCCTCTTTACCCTCCTCAGGCCTAAGATGCAGTTTTCACATACAAGTATTTTTTGGTACATGTATATCCATTGATACATGTGACCTACAATCATCTCAGCTATAATTGGTTAGTGTACTCTATTTAATACATGGACACACCTAACTCCAAATTTACTGATAAAAATTGTCTTTAGGAATACTCCCGCGAGAGGAGTGTAAAGTTTGGAGCAAGGAAGACAGCCTTGGTGGAGCAGGATCAGGTTAGGGAACAAACTGGACATGAACAATTTGGCGGCGCCTGATGGGATACACCAGGGAGCGCTGAGGGAGCTCCTCTATGTTACCACGAGGCCATTCTCAATTATCTTTCAAAGGTCGTGGTGACTGAGGGAGGTTTCTGAGGACTAGATAAAAGCACTTGTACTTTCAAGAAGAGAAAGAAGGAAGATTTGAAGAACTACAGGGAAGTAAACCTCACTTTGTTCTCTGTGAAGCTGACAGAGCAAATAATCCTGGAAACCATTTCTAAACACATGAAGCTGAGAAGATACTCCATTTAGGAGCAGTCAGTATGGATTTATGAAGGGAAAATCAAACCTGACCAACCTTTCAACACCACCTCCCATTACACGCCCATAGACAAACTGATGAAGAATGAGGATGGCAAGGCTGACTGAAAACTGGCGGAACTGCTGGGCTCAAAAGGTTTTGATTGGTGGCAGAAAGTCCAGTGAGAAGACAGTAACTAGTGGTGTACCACTAGTCAATACCAGAACAAGTATTGTTTAATCTTTTCATTAATGTCCTGGATGATGGGACCAGAGTGCACCTTCAGCAGGTTTGCAGACTACAAAACTGGGAGGAGTGGTTGATAAACCAGATGGTTGTGCTGCTGTTTCAAGAGACCTCAACAGACCAGAGAAATGGGCTAAGAGGAACCTCATGAAGTTCAACAAAGGCAAATGCCAAGTCCTGCAACCTAGAGAGGAATAGCCCAGTGCACCAGTACATGCAGAGGACTGACCGGCTGGCTGGAAAGCAGCTTTGCAGAAAAGGACCTGGGGGCCTCAGTGGGCACCACATCGAACAGGAAACAGCAATGTGCCATTATGATGGAAGTCCAACAGTCTCTTGGGCTGCATTAGGAAAAATGTTTGCCATCAGGTCGAGGGAGGTAATCCTTCCTCTACTCAGCACTGACGAGACACATCCAGAGTACTGGGTCCAGTGCTGCACTCCCAGTATAAGAGCGAAATGGATATAATGGCATGAGTTCAGCAGAGGGTCACAAAAGAAATGAGGGGCTTGGGGCATTTGTCTTACAAGGAGAGGCTGAGAGAGCTGGGAATGTGCTGGGAAGTAGATAAGGTTGCCCACTGGGCTTGTGGAGTCTCCATTCTTGGAGTTACCATTCAGCTGGACACGGTCCTAGGCAACCTCCTCTGGTTGACCCTGCTTTGTGCAAGGGGTTGGATTAGACAAACTCCAGAGGTGCCTTCTAACTTCAGCCATTCCACAATTCTGTGACATGGGTAGAATCTTCTGTCTCATCTCAATGATTTTATCAAATCATTGCATTGCTCTGCCACTCAGCTAGGATACATAAACACAATTTCAAACACATTCTTTGCTCATCCAGAGGGAATTCACACAAGAGAAAAAATTCAAATGCTCATATGCTGATATGCTATAAAAAGTTTACCTGTTTACAATCTCTCATCAACTGCGTTTGAAGTGCTTTCAGCCTACTGTATTCTTCCATTATCTTGTGTAGAAGTGCATCCATACGTTCTTGCACAGCTAAATTACCCAGATAACCAGGGACTGAAAAAAAAAAACAAAAACCAAACAAACCACATTTTACCATAAATTTTAATTGTTCACAAGTTCTCCACTGAAGAATTATCTGATAAACATTACATATTATTGAAACAAGTGAGGTGCCTCCCAAATTTTGGATGCAGTTTTATATAGTATTGAGACATATGGGTTTTTTGGTAGAGCTGCTAGCTTCTTCTACAAAAGGAGAAGGGGAAAAAAACCCCACCCAACACTTTTTTCACCGATTTCCACTATAATGAAAACAGCACAAGAAAATACTCATAACAACAAATAAAAGCGGTTCAGAATCGCGACAAAATCTCTAAACCAGCTATTTAAGCACATTAATTAGCACCTGAACGACTAATGGCATAATTGTCAGTCTGAAATACTTGAAATCAGCATTTTTTTTTAACCAGCATGAAAGTACAATGCCATTACCTTGAGCTTGACCTCTGTGTATTGGTAATTCCACATTCAGTTTTTCTCTCACAGCAGCAGGTCTACAGAAAATATCCTGTTCCCTATCACTAACTTCTATAGCAGCTGAAAAGTGTTCATTCTGATTGTCACACAAAACCTGCACAACAAATGAAACAGAAGAAAAAAGTGAAGAAAAAAGTAATTGTTTATGAATTTGTCAATCACAACTCACACAGAAAACAAGTATAATGGTAGCAGGCAAGTAGTATTTTGTGAGTATTATCTTCTGTGGAAATGATGGCATAGATGATGAGTCATAAGCACCTAGACAGTCTTTAAAACTCCTGATAAAATAAACAGCTATGGAAAGACTTTTCAGCTAAAACATAAATACATGTATTTTGGCATGGCTATTTCATTTGGAACTGCCTAGTATTAAAATGCTGCATAGAAAGGCCTCCTTTATTAATACTGAAAGCAAACTTGCATTGTAAACATCTCATTCTCATAAACTGCAATTTTACATAGATGAAGGATTCCCTATGGCAGAAATTTGTATCTTTTTAGAGATTACAATTCATCTTGTTCTTAAGTACAAGTAGGATAAAAGGGGATGGCAGAAGAAAACTCAAGCAAATCGTAGAATGCCTCATGTTTACTAGTGCTATGCAGCCAGCAGAACAGCTACCGTATTTACAATATTAGTAGGCAAACAGAAGATTTATCCATGTGATTTCCGAAGACAGATGATACTTGAAAAGAAACTTGCCCTGCCCAGAACACACAGTGGGATTCTTTATTTAAACGTTTTGGACTCAATAGACACCAAATTCAACTTACAAAACTAAAAACATAATTTCTCCAAAAGCTCAGCATGGAATCATACAGATCATCAGCGTTCTTCCCAGCTCAGAAACAACTAATGCCAAAGACTCTCATTCAGCTGCTACTTTCCAGGAGCTATCATGGAGTCCTGTTTAACCTCTCCTGTGTTGGCTCTCAAGTAAAAAAGTTCTGCTACCCGCTTTCCCAAAAAGGGGTTGAAAAAAGTCCAGCAAAGAAAGGAAAAAAAACCCAACACCAAAACCAATCATTTGAAGTATTTAAGACTGGAAAACCATGACTTATAATGAATGATGAAAGTAGCTTAATTTATCCAGAAATAAATTTAATAAGTAATTTGATTTCTGGTCAACAAGTACCTGTAAGGGCCATTGAATACTAGTATCCTATGAAAAAGATATGGCAAAATAATATTATTGGTGGCTGATACTAGAATACAGACTAAAAATAGGCTTCAATTTTTTACTATAATATTATATTATTATTATATTATATTTATACTGAAAACATAGACAGCAATTTGGTAGATTCTTAGACACTTTTAATTCTTTGAAATACGCTGCAGCTAAGAAAGAAATTGCTATCTTACTGTAGAGAGAGTGATGTCCTGTGTGTCAATATGTGTATGACATCAGACTGCTGTTAGATCTGTAGCCAGAGACATACAGAAAGGAAAAAAATACTTCCAAACTAGTAGATATAAGACAAGCATTACATAGAAGATCAAGATTAGGTATAAGACAGAAGAATTGTCTGGACAAGAACATAAAAGAGTTTAGGAAAAAAAAACCAAACAAAATCCCTTGCAATGTTATTTTGGAAGATCAAGATTAGCAGTCTCTATTTTGAGATCAATGCAAAGATAAAAGCTGCAGAAAACCTGTTAAAAATTATGTAGCAAAATATAATGACTCACTGCATGCATAACTTTTCATTTTCCATTTTAAAAAAGACTTTTTATTAAGTCTTACCTGAGCAAGCCTAGAACATTCCTCTGTTACAGCTTCATTCAGCTTTTCTATAAGTCTCTGTGTAGATTTGACTTCATCATCTATGAATACAAATTTTTCATATTATTTTTAAATACCAGATGCACAACAACTTTTCAAAGGTCTAATTTACTGCCTCAGTGACGCTGCCTCTCCAGCCCTTAGAAAGAGCTAGTTTTTTGTTCTCCTCTTTCTTGTTCCACCCCAAATAGATTCAATTATTATGGTAGAGCTGCATGTTCAAGAGGTGTAAGTGATAAGAAATGGCTTTGTGCATTAGTAAGCTCTAGAAAGATCAAACTTTACAGAAACATACTGGAGGGCAAAGAACATATGCCAAAAGATTACACAAGGGCAAATCATGGGATGGCAGAAAAAGTAGGCGTAGAAAACCAGCATGATAACATAAAAGCTCACTAATGCAAAAAGTAGTAGCAACTAAATCGTAGCAAAGCAGCTTGCTTAATGTAGGCAGGGAGCCAATGCAGGAATTCAAAGAACTGAGAATGAAACAAGCCCAAAAATATTCTGCTGGTGCATTTGCTTATTATTTCAGTAAGGCATACAACCTTAGAGGTAAATCTGTTACATAGTTCTTTACAATTAATTGAGCTAATACAAATAGCAAAATGTGAGTTGAAATACTTCCTACTCCTTCTGGTTTTTTATATTATTACTACCTTTTTTTTTTTTTTTTAAAGTACCCTGAGTAATAGACTGTTTGTAATGGGTAAATAATTTGGTACAAAAACACTTCAAAATGTTCTATAAAAAAAAATCATTGGACAGCTATGTGCACAAACTACTGTGCTTGTTTTCTTTTAAACACACTGTTTTTCACATTAAGACCTTCACTTTCATAATTCTGGTCAAGTTACCTGTTTGTTGAATTTTCAAGGTCTGGAGCTCCAGCTGATGCATTTTTTTAAGATCATTCATCTCTTGTAGGTGACTACGTACGAGCTCCTCCTTAAGACTGCAAAGTGCACTTTCTTTTTCTGCTTTCAGGTACTCACGAACCTGGTCTACGTGAGCGGAGTAAACCAAGGACAGGCAAATGCGCTGTGCTTCCATTTGTAGCTGTAAATCAGTCTTTGAATAAAAATACATGTTTTACAAAGAGTGAGAAACAAGAAAACAAAAAAAATCCTGTCTTTGCAAATGTCTGAAATTAACCATGTGTAGAATGGAATACTGCATTTATGGTATGCATTAGGCAAATTTAAATATACGCAATTTGAAAAATTGAATTATAACAAAATAGCATGACACTTTTTCAACTTAAAATAGAAATTGAACTAAAAATCAAGAAAACTCAATGTTTCAATTCCTACTTCGCAGCAATAAAACTCCGACAAATTTTACCCTGAAGAAGTGAGAGCAATATCACTACCAACAAGGTAAGTTAAGAAAGTTCACTCCAAATACAGAAAAAAAAGTTGCATTATTATCAGACCTTAAAAACATTGATTTCCAAAACTTGCAGTCCTAGTCTGGACTTTTGGGGATGTTACTGCTAAAGCAAAAACATGTTTAGGATATATCAGTAATGAGCTATTTAGAGTCGAAGTTTGAAAAAGTTTTTAGACACCTCTGGACTGTAATTTTTTAGTTGTATGGCAGGACATTGCAAGACCCTTATCACATTCTCATAAAAAAAATAAAATATGTTCCACAGTTGTAGATCTTTTCCATAATCTCACAACCATTTCAAATGTGGCTTTGCTTGTGATTTTATTTCTTAGGAAATGAATGAACTACAACACAACATAAAATTAGGCAGTAGTGGTATTAGTTCACTGCTAGGTGGATTTTTAGAACATAAAAAAACCAAGCCAATCTAAAAATATCTATGTTAACCAGTCTTCTGGTTAACATCTATTTCTACAGAAAACATAGTTGCATACTTACTGCAGCATGCTATTAAACCTCATCACTGTATAAAAATTTCAAGCCAGATTTATGATTCCAGCACCTAATTAAATGCTGGTAATTCAATACTTAGCTACTATTATTGGCAAATAATCCTTTCCATACTACCTGCAATTCATTTACGATATCAAAAAATACAAGCAAAATTTCTCCAGCAAAACATAGGGATTGGTTACAATCACATGATATGCAGAACTTCTGTATCTTCACACATTTCTCTTCTCACATGCACATCCAGATACATTTCTTAAGTGATAACCGCATATACACAAAAATCTGGATAATGGAAGATTAATATTTTACAAGTCTGAGAAAAGATGACTGAGGAAGTCAGTCATTATCTCTTTATATTGTTTGAATAAGTACTTAGAGAACTGAAAAGCTAATCACAGATTAACAAATTATATCCTGAATAAGTTTTCACCTCAAGTAAGTTAAATGCTGTATCAAAGTGTGAAGTGCTCTAGACATCTTCTCTTTCATAAGGGAAGAGCATTTATTTTGCTGAAAAATAGCATCCTCAAACACACTGACCATGGTTAACACTCTGGTCCATTCATGTAACCACTTGCAACCACTGGCCACGCTGCCACACACACACACGACCACACACCTATACTTCACAGCAGCTAATAGGAAAAATATGATATAAATTTCCAAATGCAAGCTCCTACAATTTTCATAGGTAAATTATTTTCTATACTGCTTTATGTAACATACCTGTTCTGATTTTAAGGCATCCACTTGCTGCTGAAGATTATTATTTTCACTCTCAGTAATGGCTATTAAAGATGTTTCATCTGTCAGCCTGTCTGTCATCCCATGCAAATGTTCTCCAAGAGACTGTTGTTCTGGTTTCAATATTTGCTGAATTTCCTTTCTTTTTGTTACCTCATGACTGATATCTTTACCTGAAACTAGATTTCCTCTTACATTTATTCCTTCATCAACTTTATTCCTTGGACCAGGAGTTTTATTTCTACTTTCAGATGCTGGAGCAGCAGTCTTTAGAGCTTTTCCTTTAGAGCATTTTGTCTTAGGGTCATTACTACTGGTATTTTCTCTCTGAGCATGGCTAATTATGACTTCTAGTTCTTTACATTTTGCTAGAATTTGTTCTTTCTCATCTTTTAAGGATTTAACTTTTTCATTTAAATGACAAATTTCACTATGCTTTGACTTCAACTGTTTAGAGAGATCAGAAAGCCTCAGGGATAATTCCAGTTTCTCACGCTGGGTAACCTCAAGCTTTTCCATAAGTTCTGTTGCATCTTTCTCAACAACTTCTCCAGTCTCAAATGTGCCTGCCCTGGACACCTTGATTTCTTTACTCCCTTCAAAACCAGAAGTTTTAGTTTTACATAAAACTGGTCTATTGCTTTGTAAGTGGTGAAGCTTTTCATTCAAAGATTTGAGCTTGCTTTTATATTCAGCTTCCTGCTTATTCTTGTTCTCTTCTAACTCAGTTTTTGCCTTCAGAAGACTTGCACATTCTTTCTGCAGCTCTTTATAATTAGCTTCAAGTTTTTTCTCAGTAAATGAAAAGGCACTCTTCTGCCTTTCAGTATCATCTTGGAGTTGGCTGTTTTGGTTTTTAAGTTGCTCATTTTCAGCAATCAGCTTCTCTATTCTTTTTTGCAAGTCCAAAATTTCTGACTTAGAGCTAACACTGTTGTTAAAAATGACATTTTCTTCAGAGTTTACCAATGTACTTTTTAATTTCTCTTCCAGAGTTTTGTTTTCTCCCTTAAGATGGTTATTTTGTGTTTCAAGTTCTGAACATTTTTTTTGAAGGCTCTCTTCTCTCTCTCTCATTTGTTCCTGCATCAACTCAGTTTTAAGGTGCAACTCTTGAATTTCTTGTTCAAGGGTACCTTTTTCTTTTTCCTCTTGCCTAAGCAATTCTATCTCCTTATGCAGCTCATGGATTTGAAGTGTCATTTCTTCATATTTAGAATTCACAACAGACTGCTGTAAATCTTTTAGGTTTGAAATCTCTAATATCAACTGATTTTGCTTTGTGATTAAGTTGTCCTTTTCATACTGCATGGCTTCTATCTTTTGCCTCATTTCATTTTGTAGGTCATCTAACTGCTGTTTATGGTGCATATTCAAGTTATCTTTGAAACTTTCCATGTTTACCATGTGCTCTTTTTGTAAGTCGTCTTTAAGTCTGGAAAGTTCCTCTTCATGACTAAACAGAAGCTTCGTTCTCAGTCTCTCTAATTCTGCTTCTTGAGATTCTGCCATTCTATCCAAAACTGCGTCCTTCTCCCTTTCTAGCATTTCAAGTTTTATTTTGTAATTTGTGACTTCTGCCTCATGTTTTAATTCCAATTCCTTCCTAAATTGAGAGGCAGAAGCCAGCTGAGTTTTTAAATCTTCGATCACAAACTGGTATTTTTCAGCTTCATTTAATCTACATTCCATATCCACTATAGTTTGTTTGGCTCTTTGAACCTGCTCTCTTGAAAAATTCAGTTCTTGGAAAAGATCTTCAATTTTAGTTTGTTGAAGAGACTTCTCTGCTGAAATTACTTCCATCTGCTGTGACATTTCTTGCTTCATTTTTTCCCTTTCATTATCAGCATCTTGCAATTTCACATTCAATTCATTAATTTTCATATTCATTAAATGCATTTGATCTTCATTAATATTCTCATTCAAACGCAGACTTGAAGTTTTCTCCAATTCTACTTTTTGTTGCAAAAGACGCTGTTCTATTTCCATTGCATGTTGCTTAATTAATTCTTGCTTCATTTGTACAATCTG
This sequence comes from Aramus guarauna, assembly GCA_013400195.1. NCBI lineage: Eukaryota > Metazoa > Chordata > Aves > Gruiformes > Aramidae > Aramus > Aramus guarauna. The sequence goes on along the minus strand of VXBL01001982.1, from coordinate 834,924 downwards.
CTGGCCATGCATTTCATCTAATTCAGCCTGAAGTTGTGCCAGTCTCCTTTGTGTTTCTAATTCCATTCTTTGCACAATGTCAGCTTCAGACTGGCTGTCTTTATAACATCTTTTCTGCAATTCTTCCACAGTTCCCATTAATTGTTTTATTTCATCAGAACATTGTCTTTCTTTCTGTTTGTAGGTGGTAAGTTCAACTCTCATATTACTTATCTCCTGGTTCTTTAGTGAAATCTGTTCTTTCAATTCTTCAAGTAGTTTACTGACATCTGATAATTTTTCCTTAAGCTGAAGTGAATTTTTTTCTTCTTCTCCAAGTTTTGCTTCCAGCTCTTCAACTAATGCTTCTTGTTCCTGTAGTTTACTCAAATCTTCTCCTTCATTTTTGTGTTTTTCCTTTAGAAAAATGAGCAAAACCATGTTGTTCTTTTTAGTTCACTATCTTAACATATAAGAACATTTATAGACTTAGCTACTTAAACACAATGCCCTTCTTAGAAAGCTTGTGATCATTTATGAAAACTAAATATAAATTATTTGTTGACCTCAGCTGCAGGTTTTCAGTACCTTCATCACACCCAGCCCCTCCCTCCAAAAAGAGGAAAAAAATAAAAAGAGGAAGAAAAAAAGAATAAAAAAAAATCCGTTCCATTTTTTCCAGTTGTGCTGTCATACTTCAAAAAAAAAAACAACCCAAAACCATTTGGTGCAATCTACAGAAAGCTTTGTCTCTTGTCACTCTTAATGGCACGTAATTTTTTTAGGTACTTTAAAGAAGTTTTCCACCAAGGATAATAAAAAAACCATACATGAAGAAAAATAGAATGAATTCTTTCTTTAAGAAAATATTGTTCAAGCAAGTTATTTTAATTTTTTTCATAACAAAATAATGTCGTTTAATGAATGCATTCTAATATACAATATAGATTAATCATTTGTTGGAAATATTTCTGCAATTTTTAAAAACATGACACATAACACTGATCTAAAAATTTCAGGTTTAAATTATACACATGTTATGTGTTAGTTAACAGAAACAGTCTTAAAAATTTAAAATCTTTGTATGCATTATATGCAGCACACTCATAGTCTGTGCTTTGGCCCTTAAATATCAAAGGAACTACAAAATCCTGAAAAGAAAAAAGAGATTAGGAAAAGAGATCTTTCTAGTAAGGAGCATACCATTTCATATGTTGCGATTTTGTCTTGAAGATGTGCAATCTGCACTTCAAATTCTTCATTCTTTTTTTGATAATTCTTCAGCAGACCTTCTTGTTCTTCTAGCTGTTGCTGATGTGAAAGTAGCTGTTGCTTGGCTTGCAATAAATCAGCAGCTGTGCAACTATGGCTGGTGTTCCTTAGGGCTTCACTTGCCTGCAACTTCAATGTTAAAAAAAAAACCCCTAAACCTAAGAAACAGCTTGCAATACAGAAAGAGTAATCTTTACTTTCTTCTTCCACATCATAAGCCCAAAGACTATTGCAAAATTTTAGGAGGAACTGATATATCCTTATTCTTTTGGGATGTCAAAAAAATAAAAAATATTTAATACTCAATTGTTTTAGGGTAAGCTAGCACAGGACAGCACTGTCTCAGAAACATTTCTAAGCAGTAAAATGAACTAGTTGTAATTACAGTCCCCCAAAATCAGATTTTTAATAATAAAACCTCAGGCTTCAGAATATAATGCACCTGGAGCTCAAAAAAAGCCATATAAAAGTACTTGAACAGCACAAAATACAATATTCAACTGCAACACTGCAAGCTGTAGTCACACAGATTAACAGTGTCCACGGCACCTCAATCATCAGTGTTTTTTAGAAAAAAATGCTTCTCTGAAACTTAACTTTGTTATTCAAATTACCTTCTAATAACATCACAAGATGCAAGTTTTACCCAAAAATATAGGAAGGACTGGAGAATGAAATCATGGCCCACCAAAGCTGATGGCTAGCTGTTTTGATTTCAGAGGGAACAAGTTGGATTTCAGCCCAGCTGAGAACTAATTACACAAGTGTTTTTCTCTAAAATAACTGCCATCCATCCATCCAGCATTTATCAGAAGCTACCATCACATACTAGGAAATAAAACACACTAATCTTTATTATTTTATAGTGAATTAGTACAATAACCCAGGTACTATAATGATAACTGTAGAACTGGTAAAGTGACCACTGAGCTATACTAAGATACCAATTCTGCAAAAATGCATTAAAAAAAAAAATAATTCAAATCTGTGATTCTGTAAGAAGTAGCCATTTATGAATCCTCCAAACTGACACTCATTTTCAAACCCTAATAAATATTGGTAGCACTGTAACTTACATGCTGAAACTGAATTTGCAGTTTTTGACTTTGTTCAGTAAGCTCTAAGAACTCCCTCATAGTTTCATCCTTTTCTTTCCGTGCCTGCTGCAGGTTAGCAGTGAGCTGAGTGATAATGTCATCTCTTTTTTTGATAGCAGCTTCAAACTCTTGCAGCTACAAAAGATGAAGTTTAAACTATTAGTGCACATCAAATCCACAGACAAAAAAAAAAATAAAAAATACTTGCCTTATCTAATTAAATAGGAATATGGGAATACGTCATCCTTAACCTCTCCATTTAAAAGATGCCACACAGGGCATTTATGTTTTCACAAACTGTATTTGTAAATATTTCAGGAACAGATTTTTTTTCCCCTCATTTAACAATATATGATCACTGCATAAAATATATTAATCAAAGAACAAAATCTGAGCCTTTAGGAAGGTTAATTATTTAAATATGTAACTTGCTTTTAAACTAAAAAGAGTGGCCACATCAACAAACCATCATAAAGGAAGCCAGAGCACCTACTTACAGTGTTTCAGTAATTTTGTACAATTACTCATGTCCACACACTTTTCCCACAATAAATGCAAGTTATATCATCTCTCACTGAAAGAGCAATAAATTGCATTCATTGTACTAAAAGCATATAATAGATACCATGCCGCATCCTACATTATGAACTCACAGAAATTATTCCTAACCACATGAGAAAATCAGCTCGAGCTGCAAAACCGATACAGTGTATTTAATAGATGAATATTTTGTAATTTGTAATGATGAATAAATGATGAAAGTACAGAAAAAAATCCTTTGCAAGTGTTTTACTTTTTGTAGGATTACACTCAGGCAGACAGAAATTCTACAATATTAATTGAGACTATTTTCACATGCAATTATATAAATATGTTACTCACTTTAAAGTAATTTTGTCAATTTGAACTCATTCAAGGCTAGTGGAAGTTTCATCTCTACGTATTGCACATTTCTTGAAACAGTTACAGAAGGTGACTGATGGTTTGTTTACCATGCTCCCAAAAGGAAGCTTCTCCAGGTTATATGCTGAGTCTTGACGTAAAAGTATAATGCTTCCAGATAAAGCTTACTGATTTAGAGGATAGGGACATTATTCAGTGGGACATAAAAAACCAGAAGTCCCTTAAACAAGCCAAACTATGCAAAGTATTTGAGAAAATTCTTTTAAAGTTCTTTTCAGAACACTGCAGTGATCTGCTCCTTTAAAAGCCTGGATCTAATGGAAATATGAGATGATTGTTACAATAGACAAAATTAGGAACAAGAACAGACACTTCAGTGTGACATACCTCTCCTTCTGCATCTGTTCAATGAAATCGAATAACTAAATTTATCTGTTCTGATCCACGTTTTGTTATATGGTTAATGGTTATCTGGTTAACAGTTGGACTGGATGATCTTAAAGGTCTTTTCCAACCAAAACAATTAGTTGATATGATAATTTTCAACTTTTTTTATTCAATCTTTTTCTTTAACAAACAGGCAGAACTAAAGCACACCCCTTCCACACTCCCCTTTTACAATTCTTTTGTTTCTTCTGAAAAATAAACCACGAGCATTTCTCAACTGACATGTTATGCACTGTACCACTATCATACAAAAATATGCTGCAACTAATAAAATATTATTGTACTACAGCCTGTTTTGTTCTATTTTTAATTTATTTTAAAAATAGCAATCATAGCCATTTAAAAAATACAAACATTTTTACTTTCACCTTTTTCAGGAAAAACTAACAGTAGTCACAATTGTGAGAAACTAATATTATGCTTATGTTCTTTATTATGCTGTAATTATGGCTATTATGTTTAGCACAACAGATAACAGACAGTAATGAGAAGCTGCTAAGTTTGACTTAAAATGCAACATCAGAGATTCACCAACAGACAAAGGAATGATAAACCACCTCCTCCAGGGCAACCACTTAAAGATCACTCTAGGATGGTAGAATGAGACAACCATTTTCATGGATAAAATACAAATGAAAGCAGAAAAAATTATAACTGTGCAATAGTAATGAAGGTGAAAATGACTGATTATTAGAACAATTTTTGTGTTCCATAGTACTTTGCAAAAAATAGAAAAACAGAACGATGTGACCTGAATCCAAATTAAAAGAGAGGTAAGACATGAAGCACAACAAAGCAGTGACTTCAGTGCATTGCACCACTTGCTTAAACTTTAAAAATAAGTATTTAATATTCTTTACTTTAAAACCTAACTTTAAATTCCAATGGTATTTCAAAAGTAAGGAATATTTCCCTGTAATCCCAAGTTATTAGATGTTTATTAAAATATTCTCACACAGTTACCCTGTATTTCAGACTGTTAAGTCTGACATACAAACACCTTTTTGGTTCAAGGATCAACTCATTTGTACCATTCCTTAGGAAGTAAAACTTGAGGGTTTTTTATCTTAGAGGAACAGGAAGGTATTAAAGAAATGCAGTCTTTGTACAACTAGAGAAGAATTAGGGCTTTTCTTGAAGAAAATAGTCTTTCCTTTCCTGATTTGAAGAATTACTGCAAAGACGACTGGAATTTTAGTCACAAAATACAGAGAAAAAGGACACACAATGGAAATGTCATTCAAAGCAACAGAGCCCATGGTATGTGATTGAAGGAAATTATGTGTAATTCTGTATCACACACTGACTGTGTTCTGAACGACTGCCATTAAGTGTGAACTCTTTCAGGTGATGCACTGCATTTTTGCATGTAACCAAGTAGCAAGTAGAAAGCAACATAAGGTAATTATACCTGTTGCAATCCTTCTGTACCATATGCTGCCCTCATTTCTTCTAGCTCTCTGTTTAGCTCTTCAATCTCTTGCTGTTTCCCAGCCAATTCATTCTCCATCACCTCTAGCTGCGTGTGAGAGTGCTGCATTCCATGCTCAGAACAAATCTCTCCAACTCCAAATTCTTCTTCCTAAATCAATCCAAGTTCCTTAACATGCCATTTTTTTTTATGCTTTATCATAGTAAGTAAACTCAAATATCAAATTCTGTATCAATTGCCATCTTAGAACATTAGCATACAATACAGCATTGAAGATCTTATTGCCATGGTAACGTCCTTTGTTAGTTTAATTCACACCTCAAAAGCACTGAAATAAAGTGTTTCTGCAAGTTCTGCTTTATAATCTTAGCTTTAACAGTAGTAGTAAATTGTTTTGCATTTCAAGTTTAATGATACACTATATTAATGTAAAACAAACAATGCAGATGCAGAGCACAGCATGCAAAATAAGCTATTAGTCAGCAACATAGTTTTTGTTCAAAACAAATGTTTGAGGTTTTTAGTATTCACCATTAGTATTACAATTCAATTTGCAATACTGTACCCTGATTAAGTCTGCAGGCATAGCTGTTCTTGTCACAAAACTGCAACCATTTACCTGTATAAAGACAATTTCTAAATACATTATTATTTGAAATAAATCTTTATTTCTATTTTCCATTCATCTGAATCTTATGTGATGATTCCTGCAGACCCATGGGAATTACTATGCTACAAAAATTTATTTCATTTGAAATACAAAATAGTTTTATACATAGTGAATTACATCAAAGTAAAGCATATGTAACACATAAAATACCCAAAACTGCAAAAAAAGAAACTACTGTCTAAAACCCAAAAAACATACTGAATTTAAACATCTAGAGACAACAAAGGGATTCAGATTTAAAGGTCAATGCAAAGCTTTATACTTTAAACAATTAAAATGCAGAACTATTGTATTTTAAATTATATGTTTAATATTTCTATTATAGAAAGCATAACCATGTTTAGTAATATTTTTATATACCCTAAGATTTACTATTATTGAAAGTCATCAGTCTCTCAATAGTGGATGAAAGGCAGTATCATATACTCTCATCTTTAATTTGAAGGAATTTATTAGGATTGAAAAAGAGTAGAAATCACACAATTTAACATAAGACATTTGAGAAAAAAAAAAAAATCCTCTTTCACTCACCTAACACTGCAACCCCTTTCAGCTTCTATGAGAATTTTGGTTCTACAGACCGTGCAAACCAACAATGATGAATCTCCAAAAGGCAAGCATAAGCCAAAGTAGCATTATAGGTTAAAAGAAAAAAAAATCTAAATGAAAAGAATATGCTGTGTACTTGTGAGTAATCATAAAACAGACAGGCAGGCTTTTAAAACAGCAGATCAATGTTTTAAAATGAGAAAGCAAGAACAGCTGTATTTCCCCTTAGAGCTGTTTATTACATCAGAGCCTGAAACAAAAATAATGGTAGTAGAGATGGAAAGGCATCACAGCATTTCAGACCCAAATACTGTGTTTAGAAAGAAAGAAAGAAAGAGAGAAAAAAAAGAAAGAAAGAAAAAAAAGAAGCTGTACTGCTCAGACAGACACCTGCCAGAGTCTAGATCAGGGCTTATTTACAAAGGATTATCATGCCTGAGCAAATCAATAAGTTACCCGACATGGAAGTACACTGTTATAAATGGGATCAATATAGCAATCGAGTTTGTACTAAGATAATGAAGAAGCCGGCATTAGACAAGAATTTGCAGAGCTGACACAGTGCCCTTCCAATTCCTGACTTCCTTAGTAAAAAGAAAGATACCATAGAGAGATTACTACCTTATTTTAGAAAGAATAAAGAAAATTGCAGCAAACAGCAGTCCAGGCAACTCATAGAGGCACTGCACATCATTTGTGTATTGCCAGATGTTCGCTCTACATTCAGACATACAAGTGTCTACACAGTTCCTGGCACCAATGTCTTTATTCAGATTTTAGCTCATGCCCCAGATTAATAACAGTAGTAGTTTAACAGAAAATCCATTATGAAATACTTATTTTCCTTTTTTTTTAACTCCCATTTTATTTAGGCTTAATTGAAAAAGATGTAATGTATGATTCTTGTAATCTACCACAGTGGACATGCTTCTCTTCCTGTGAATCATTTCTGTGTGTAACAATCAAAGACCCTTAGATGCTTTATAGCAAGAGCTACTAGGAAAGACATAAAAGGACTTCTCTCATTAGATGCTCCAGACTCCTTAGCAGCTGAAATTTCTACAATAAAGACCTTTTACTTATAAAAGGAATTTTGCTATAGACATTCAAAACAACTGTCTGGAACTTTGGAAATCCTGCCTCATTGCACAGGAGCCTAGCTCTTAGACATCGCAGAAGTGAACCACAATAACACGCTGTTACTCATCTGATACCTTCTCCTTTCAAATGCCTTATACCTTCTGGTAAAGTGCAAGTTGAAACCCAGTAAGACAACAAACCACACTGCAATCTATGGAAAAAGCAGCCAGACCACCATAGCAGGGTGCTACACTGATGGGAGCCTCATGAGCAGCCCGGCAACTGGCATGACAGAAATTCTGCTGTGTCAGAGCAGACAGTCAGGACTAGGCTATTAGCTTAAAAATACCTAAATTTAAAATTATTTTTTCCACTCATCTACAATATATGAAGACTGTAGTCCAGATACCAACTTCAAGGCCTACTGGACTTGTGTAGACATTGTGTTTTGTCTCATGGCCCCAGTGGTCTACTTGTAGAGAGATCTTCTGCAAGCCCAGAAGTACTATTGATGGAGATTCTTACAATTTCTTTTTTTTAAAGCTTTGCAGTTCACCCTTAATGCTGAAATGTCCTTATGCCTTAATGACTTATGATGCGCTTAGTTACATACCCCAGCAAACAATTAAACATTTAAAGAAACAATCAAATACACAGCACTTTAAGATAATAGAAGCAAGGAGTAGTAAGAGCTCTGGATATAACGGCATGAACAAATAACCACAAAGTAAGAAAAAAATTAAATTTTACAACACATTAGCTACCCAGGAGTAACTGTTTTGGTGAACAAAAGACATGAAATAGGTGAAGATTATGGAAGTGCCTCAAAGGACCTTCTGTCTGATTTTTTCTTCCTTGTTTGCATTTTCAAACTATAAATATTATTTGTGTGAATTAAGTAAAATATAATTTGTAGTCTATTAGCTAAAAATAAAGGTATAATTTATATTGCATTAGTAATACATATGCTTAAGACAAATGAAAGGAATCTTCTTCCAGAGAAACACAAGGAAAACCAACCTCCACCACTGAATTAAGGCAGCGATTCATGACAATTGCCACCAGAGGTCGGGATTAAATTTATGGAATCACTGTACCCCTTTAATGTTCCTTAGACCTTGCAAGACCTGCAATTGTACCTCAGAAATAGCAGTATTAATAATGTGTACCTACTTTTAACAGTAATGCTTGTACTACAGATATTTCCCTTTATAAATAGCAAATTCATGCTCAGCATAAATCAATACACACTGTTCAGTCACTGAAAAATGTAGAAAATACCTTAATGCATGAAAATAACATAATCTTTTACAGACTGACAAGCAGACTTCTGATTAAAAATGTGCTTTGATTTAGTAGCAGAAACACACAGAAATATCTGGAACAGATTAGCAATTTTACCTCATGTTTTCATATTTTTTCCTCTTTCTTCTACATTTTCGACATCTGATTCTTTCACAAAAATTAATACTTAGCCTTCCAATGCTGCCTGTCAATGTTCGTAGCCTCTCCTCAATTTTCCAGTTATGTCACAACTAACTATATGAAACTTAGCTGAAATTAGCAATTAGGGCAACTTGGGAAAATTAATTTCAGTTGGGTTTTTTTTAATACTCCATAAACAAAAACCACTTTCAGTTTGCGATGAAAATAATTACAATCATATAATGTAACTATTAACTTCTGAAGGTTAACAATTGATGGCTTTTAAAATATCATGGCTTAATATATTTTTAGACATATTAATAGCACATAAAGGAAGATCTTTATGTATTGGTTAAGGTTGAAGTATAGATTTCATTAACATATCTAAAAAAACTTTGTAAAATTAATCTTTTCAAAGGTACACTTTGCAAATTGCGAAGAGACTCAATAAGGCGGGGGGGGAAGTCGGGTGGAACGGTCTTTCAGTTATACCAGAAAATTAAGCCATATGGAAAATATATGGGGGCAACTTTACCTGGAAAATATATGGGGGCAACTTTACCTTACGCAGTTACAAAAACCAAAAAAATTCTACCTACTGGAAAAAGTCTAACTTCCCTTAGTTCTGAGTTTAGACTATAACCTTAAATAGCTAATCATAGGTCTCATTCTTGCACAAACTGAACAATTTGTTACAAAAGGCAAGCTAGTCATATGAAGGATTTATCAGTCTTCAGTTTGGCTATGACTTTTGATAACGTAAGTATTTAGAGAGGTGGCAGAACAAAACTGAACAAGAGACTGTATTTACAATAAAATTCCTTCAGGAAAAGTATTCATATATAAACAGTCACTGATTCCTTCAACTTTGCTTAGACGACTGTATTTGCTTATAATTGTGTGTCTGATAAGTCTCCTGAAGAGGGAAATACTTATCACTGAATTTTATCCAATTCCTCAAAAGAAGGGGTTGAAGAGTTAGAAACATATTACTCATTTTACCAACTACAACAAAACAAATGATTTAATGACCTATTTCACTTTGAAGCAGGAAAGCTTTGATTTCAACATAATTTCTGACAAAAAAAAAACACTAAAAAGAACAGAGATGTTCTAAACAGTGAGGGAAAAGATGGATGAACAGGCCAATGTTTCCAGAAATGTGTGATTTCTTAGTATTACAAAAGGAGGTCATGCATCTGAAAAAAAAAAAGGTAAGCTCAAGATTTCATACAACTTCATAATTAAGCTGTTACAGACAAAACTGAACTTCTTCTCATCATCTTCAACTGAAAAGGCTTCAACCACTTTATTTACATGGTGGCTATGAATGTAAATAGAGCTTTTAATAATAAAAGTAACATTACAACTGACATGAAACATATTGAAAATTCAGTTCCTAAAATATACATATTCCTAAAACATGTTGTTTCCTCATTGCAGATACCAAAGAGCTTATTAGGATAGCAACTCTCACCACTTGAGTTCATTCTTCACCAGATCCAGTATCATGTAACTATTCACAAGTTTTGTGCTGCCTTACTTATGTAGTAGAAAATAACTCTTGGGGAGGTAAAAAGTCTTTTTGCAGGAATGACAATAAGAAGTGCCTAGAAGTGCATCTTTCATTGCATTTTTGAGGAAATCTGCAACTTTTTAAACAGCACATTCAGAAGGAAGTCTGCCTGTAATTCTGTTGACTCTAGTATCTGAACACATGTTCACTAACATACTCTGTAGGCACCTACAAATCTTTGAAGAACGAAGCAGGGTAAAGTTAAGTGTTTAGACATGAAAATTACTTTTAAAATGAGAGCTTTGAATTCAAATGATTCTAGCAACAAAAACACTAAAAATCAGAACACATCCACAATTACCATGAGGCATTAGGCCAGGTCTTTTCTGTATTCTGTCTCCTTATGCAAAGATGTCTTTTCTTTAGCTTTTGCAATCAGTCTTCAACACTGTTTCCTACAACCTCAGAAGTGATCAAAATTTCTCAGTTGTGTTTCATTATGTAAGTAATACCTCTCACTTGTAAAAATACATGATTGTCAATGCCATTGTCAACTGTTTTCAAGGGTTCATTCTTCACATACCGCATATTCCATTTAATAGTAATCACATACCATGGTGATGCATATTCTAAAAAAGGGCAGTAAGGTCATAGCAGTTGTTCAAAAGTGTATTTGCTACACTCTCAATGGCAAACTGTGTGCACATACTGCCCTATCATCTTACCATACATAAAGCAAACTCCAATTCTTTTTGTTCTTTGCTACTTTAATTCCTTGGACAATTTAAACATTTTATCTATGAAAAATACTAAATCTTTAAACTGATTCTTTTTCCCAGGTAGAGTTTGCTTCAACTCCCTCACCTATCCCTCCATAAAAATCTTTTTTGTTTCTTTCATTTACAGTACTCCCCAGCAGCTGGACTGGAATCTTCAATTCCAGAAGTGCTGGTCTCAATTTTTTTTTTTTTTCTTAAATTGCATCACAAAAAACATGCCATAAGAACAATTACAATTGAACAGAGCATATGGTTCAGTATTCTGTACTTGAAAGTAGCCAATAATGAATGTGAGGTGAAAATTTTTCCTGTACTCCCAAGTGTCATCTCCCAACATAGCAGAAGAAAGTGAGGGAGCTTATAAACAAGGACAGGAGGAGGAAGTGGGAGTGAAAGAGTCAAACTGAGGAAGAAAGGAACAGGAAAATAATTTAAGTAAAAAGGCTGAGACCAAATCTATGGAGGAAAGTATAACTGTGATTTTTATAGAGGTTGGAAAAAAGAACCACTGCTTTCATCTAGGACAACTTCAGCTGAACATTAGGAGGACCCCAACATAAGAAGAGGGAATAGAGGAGAAGAGGTTTTCAAGGGAGAGGGAGAAAAAATATTAAAAGAAGAAAGAAGGAAAAACAATGCTAGGATGAAGTTGGAAGGGCTGGGAAAGAAGCTGGACTTTGGAATGACTGTGGAAGGAAAAGGAAGGACACAAACAGACTGAAAAGCCTGTAAGACTCAGCTAAGAAACCAAGCAAAGGCAAAAAGAGAATGGGCAAGGGAAGGTGAAAAGATTGACAGGAGTTATTACAGAGAAGGGGCGAATTTACAAAAAACTAGGGGATAGAAAATAGACACAGAGTTGGCCAAGAGAACAGACTGGGAGAAGGGACAAGTGAAGACAGAGTATTTAAGTTGGGAAAGAAAAGTTCTTCCAGTTTTCAGGGTATGTCTAGACTGCCCACTGCGGTACCAATTTTACTTCTGCACCCTGCAGTGCAGACAGATCAAGGACACATTGTCTGGTGTGCATATTCCCTTAGGCTTCACAATGAGCAGCTATAATACTGGTATGGAACAAATAGTTATTCTAAGGCATAATCACCTTCTCTTACAAAAGGCTAAATCAAGAAAGGAACAAAGTATTCTACACCAAATTCACTTCAGCAACTGGGAGTCATTTGATTACTTCATCCCCTCTTACTTGTTGCCAAGCTTACGATTCTGGGGTGTGTTTTGCAAAATAGTTTAGCATAGAGATCTGCAAAACAAAACCCAGACTGTCACTACAGAAAGCAATGGTTTGAGACATAAAAAATTATTTTTTTAAAACTAGAAACAATATTTACTGTAGTCAAGATATTCCACAGCTATTTCTTGCAAGCATGTTCTTGACCTACATTTATCCATGATGTAGTGTACTCCTTACAAACATAACAAATGGTTTTACGTGGCAAGACCAAAGTTCCACATATGCCACTACCCTTTGACATGACAGAGATGAGTAGTAGATGCCAATGTGTGGTGAGTTGACCCCAGCCAGCAGCTAAGCCCCTCACTCCCCCACCAGCAGGATGGAGGAGAAAATCGGACAGGCAAAAGTGAGAAAAACTCACAGGTTGAGATAAAGACAGCTTAATAAATGAAGCAAAACAAAACAAACCCCCAAAACAAGTGATACAAAGGCAATCACTCACCACCTCCCACCAGCAGACAGAGGCCCAGCCAGTCGCTGAGCAACGGCTGCTTTGGAACTCATTAAAATATAATCAACTTGTTAAATAGTTTCCCACAGAAAATGAGTAGAAATTATGCACAGCCACAACCCCAATGACAACATGAAGCATTAATACAACCGTAATGATGACATTGTTACAACAGTTCATGTATCTACTGCATTATTGATGATAATAGCCATCCCATTATGTAGTTGACATAATGCTTGGTTTAATGTTACTTTAATCATATCAGTAATGACATGCAACAGCTTTGTCTATAATATCAGGTCTGCTCTTTCTTTCCTTCTCTTTTTGGAAGACAAGGCACAGCATTGCAGTAAACATGTAAAAGAAAAAGTTGAAAGAAAAGTTAGGAAAAGTGTTACTTCAGTCTTACCTCAGAACTGTAATCTTCTACGGTGGTGGAAATTTCACTTTCTGGCTAAAATAAAGTATTAAAATATTTACAATGATGGCACTCTAAAAATATTAAACAAGACATTTTCCATCTGTTTCTGAGAATGTAGACAGTATTTGAAAATATTAAGGTATAAATGATTTTGATTGGCATATAGCGAAGGCCACCTTCACTTCCTTGAATTCCCAGCTTTAGAAAAGAAAAAATTACTTTGCTTTTCAACTATGATCATGGAAACATTATCATTACATGACAAAATCCTTTAGTGAAAATACAACCTACAGGTACAAAATAATATTTTGGTAATGTAGCTTTTTTAATTTTTTTTAATTTTTTTTAAAGAAATAAGTAGTACCAAGAAAAGGACTTTTCTTTGATAGATCAATTTTACCTACTCAGGAACTTCACTGGCTTAAGAACATAATAATATATAGAATGTCATTTTCATACATGCAAGACTTTTGATGTTAACTAGAATTTTAAAACAAACATTCATATTCTCCTTCAGCTTCCATGGAAACCAGGGAAAGGTAAAAGTGATCAGGAAGAACAAAGACAAAGACTCAAATCTTCTGATCTAATGAATTATAGTAATTAAAGGAACAAAGCCTTAGCAAACTGAGCATAAACATGCCATGGAAGACACTTGAATTAAATACAGAGTATCTTGATGAACTACATACAATGTATCAGGTTTGAGAATCAAGATGTTAGTAGGAAAATATGCAAAATATTCAAATTAACTATGTATGGTGCCCTACTGGGGAATACGTATGTACTCTTTAGAACTCAAAAAGTCTAATTTTGAGTTAAAACTACTTTTGCTAAAGTGAAGTGTACATAATAGGGCTTTTTCAAAATTCACTTAAATCATTAGCCAGCCTCACATTAAAATCAATCTCCATTTTACATGGAGTTCTGTCTGGCTTATTTTTAAAGGAACACAGTTTTGCATCAGTAGACATAAGTAAAATTTGGAACTGTCAACTGTGTTTTGTTTTATTTTTAAGAATCTGCCACTCAGATCTCCTGGAGCTGTGCAGTTTTTACAATCACAACATCATCAGTTCTATGTATTTTGAATCTAATATGTAGCTCCACAATGTAATTAATGTAAAAAAAAGGATATTATTCTATGTGCAGAGTGAACAAAGCTAACATAAAATACGAATGCAGAAGGTAAAATTCAGACAGTGCATGTGATCTCAAAAATAAGCCACAAACTGAAACAGAAATCAAAATTATGTTTTAAAACTATAGGGTGATGAAAGTGTTTCTGCTGTGGAACACATAATTAGTACTTAACAATATTTAATTTTAATATAAATATATGTATTTACTTTATATATATTTATATGTATATTTGTGCATATATGCATACACACACACACAAATTTTATATATTGTTTGAACGTCTATGTCCTTGGTCTAGGACAAAGTCCTCTGGAAGGAATAAAATCAGGGAAAATCACATTGCTATTTATTTTCATAATACAGATAACAAATGTATGGCCATATTATCCTACATTTTTTCATGGTTTGTTCCAATTCAGAAGACTTCACAAAGAAAGATCAGAAGTATTCCTATAGAAGCTCAGACATATTCCTATAAATTTACATATTTAGTTAGCTCTAACAACTCTTGCAGTTCTTTATATAGTGAATGAAATACAGATACTTCTTCAACATGCAAAAAACAAGGACAAGCAGTCTGACTTCTCATATAGCTTTGCTTGTAATGCACCTCGAGCACTGTGTTCAGTTTTGGGCTCCTCCCTACAAGACAGCCATTGAGGTGCTGGAACGTGTCCAAAGAAGGGCAACAAAGCTGCTGAAGGGTCTAGAGCATAAGTCTTATGAGGAGCGGCTGAGGGAACTGGGGTTGTTTCATCTGGAGAAAAGGAGGCTGAGAGGAGACCTTATCACTCTCCACAACTACCCGAAAGGAGGTTGTAGTGAGGGTGTTGGTCTCTTCTCCCAAGTAACGAGCGATAGGACAAGAGGAAAAGGCCTCAAGTTGCGCCAGGGGAAGTTTAGATTATATTAGGAAAAAGTTCTTCACCAAAAGGGTTGTCAAGCACTGGAACAGGCTAAATGATTCTACGAATTATATAAACAGTCCCTTGTTTATAAGAAAGATGATAAATGAATGTTTAGATCCTGGGATAATCTCAAACCTAGCAGATAATCACAATAAAAGGTACAGAACTTGTAGACTGAAGATTAGGCTAGCGTGAGAAAATTCTCAAAGGAAGGCGATTTCTGAAAATACTTCTCTAATTTTTTAATGGTAACTTGGTCAGTTACAAGATTTTTTTTTTTTTTTAAAAAGGATACATTGCTGGTCCTTTCTGAATACCAATCTAAAGTAAAAAAAACAACTAAAATATTTTTTAAAAAGTCATATAGTGCTCCATCAGTTTAAGTGTGCAATATCTGTTAGCAGCATAAATGATTTTTCTAAAATATCTCCTTCAGTCCTGTATCTAGATAAGTTTTTGGTTGTTAAGACCAAGTATTTTTGCCAAGGGATTTACTGAAGTACAGAAAGATGACAAAATGAAGTCAAGTTACATGGATCTGTCTTCTGTGCTAAGGGGTTCATCCAAACCCTACTAAAAATCAGTTCAAAAGAGTTAAATCCTATGAGCACACACATTAGACTCCAACACTGTAAGACTTAATGATATTCTTTTGCTGTCAGAGTCAATATTACTACAAGTAGTCAACATTTTACAGGCACTCATCTTGCTCTCCAAGCAGCTATGTTCTGTTCCTAAGACCTGATCAACCTTATTTCAAAATCCAGTTCCTTCCATTAAGCTATCCATTCTGTATGCTTCAATTCTTCTTTGGTCAAGAGAAGTAATTAGGTTTTACACAGCTCATGTCTGAACCACAGGGGTCCAGTTTAAAAGGAAATATTTAAAAAAAATACATATATACACACACAGTTACCAACACAACATCATTTGACAGGATAGTGCCAATGAAGCTATTCATCAGTTCTCAAAACTTCATGGAATTTGAAATAGGTTTCTATTCCACTCTGACTTCAGGTTGTTAGTTTGCACATATTCTACCACCTATGCCCCACAGTATTTCCTTGCTAAAAACAGCCATTCTCTTCTGGCAAGATGTTTTAATTCTGCATTGAATATTTTCTTCACTGACAATGTGGCTGATAGTAGCCTATACAGAGTCTCTAAGATACCGGTTCAGTGTCTTTCAACTATCTCCATCAACTCTGCAGGTAGTACCTTCAATGATAACACTTCAATATTCAGAAAACTAAAACCACTTTCATCTGTATACAGTCTTCAGAGGAAATACTGTAAGATGATATAAAAAAAGGGAGTAATCAACCTGTGGAACTCAGGAGGTCCATTTCAGAGTACTTTGTTTCTGTATACAGGCAAGCACCGCTCAGAAGTCACGTTCTTTGGCATTGGACGCCCAACATTATCACAGGATTCACAGAAGAACTCATATACAAAATTGGCCACAAGAACTGAAAAGTGATTTTTATGTTTCTTTAGAAAACTTTCACAGATGACAATAAAATGTTCTGCAAGAAGGGATATCCAGTACTAAATGACTCCAATTGCAGTAGATGAGAGTATGTAAGGGAAAGAACCAAGATTGAATCATGGAGCAGAACTCTACTTTAAGTCAATAATCGACTTTTTTATGACCTCAGTGTAAACTGTTACAAAAATGTAACTACAAAATTCTGGATTCATTCTCAAATGTATATTAGCCAGCAGAAGAAGTGAAAAGAAGGTTATTTTAGCTTGGCCAGTTTCACATGGGTCGCTAGTGATCCATAGATGATCACAACCTGAGTAAGACTAATTAAGAGGACCACAACTAGGAAGGGAAGTAAAGAGAATGTAAAGTGACAATCCTAGTCATGAAACTCTCTCTTCAGGTCATCCTGAACTTTATGGGTCATTCTGAATACGAAGTGCTGTTCTTATATATTGCCTCATCATGCCCTTCTTAGTTCCTAATCTGAAAATCATTCAATTCAGAGCAATGTATTCCCTAGTAATTTACGACCCAAACCAATTGATTACAATCAGATTTAAATAGAGTACATCCTGGCAGAGATAAACCACTGCCAAATTGGAATATAATCTGCAGCAAGGTACTCCACTCCTCAATGTATAAATTTCTTGTATCAGAAAACATCATCAACAGAGAGATAATTAAGCATTTAATTAGGTTTCTATTCTTTGGTAATACGGCCTTATGTTTAATATAAAGTGAAATACAGGTAATTTCCGTGTCAGTAAATGTATTATATATCAGTATTTACAGAGAGAAAGGAAGGCATACCAGAGGTTGTCTTATGTACCAAAGAAAACTGGCAAGATACGCCAACAATCTTTTGGCCAGACGGTGAATGGAAAGATGACTGGCTTCAGTCAGAACCATATGCTGCTGAGAATCTATTTTCTTCTCTCATGGCACTGACTTTACTATTGAACTTCCAAACATTTGGTTATCTTCATTCTTCAATTTCAAAACACTTTTCACAGGATGCTAGATTATCTGAGGTGACTGGGCTAATTTTTACTACCTTTTATTTATCCATCCCTTTTTTCAAATCCTCGATCTTACTGTACATGACAGAATAACTCTCAAAGTCTTTGGTTGCTCTCTGCTTTCATGCTTCTAGCGTAGGAATGCCTCACCCACATTCAGCACCTACACCTTTTCTCACTGAGGCGTCCTCTCTGTTTCTCCACACTGCTTGGGTTTCCATACTTCTGTCACTTTTCTTCCTTAGTTCTTCTCAAGAATCCTACCCAGAAGTCTCCTTCTTACTCTGCTTCTGTTCCTTGCCTGTCAAATCTCAGGCACTACCGACTGGAGTAAGCTATAGAAATGAAGCAAGGAACATTGAGCTATAAACTTTATCACCTACTTGAGTAAACTCTAAAACTATTATCAAACAGATTTGTCCTGTGAAAAACAAAAGACGAGTTACTAATCCAACCTTAGTCAATTAGCAGGTACTCCTCATCACAGAACTTTGAACTTTTCTTTTCTAAGCAGCTTTGTATAATAGCTTTTACTACCCAGGTGACTCAAGGACAATTTTACTGTGCCACAGGTTAATTTCATTTGCTTTCCTGGCATTAGCACATTCTTGCAAAACGGTCTGCTCTTATGCATCATTTGAAGACTTCTCAGAGAAGGTCATCTCAGCAATTATTTACCCTGGAAGTGGCTTTTGCTTTCTTCTATTTTTAAGTGCAGGAAGTCACAAAAAGAAGCAATCCTAAACCCAAGAATTTCATTGATGCAATTTATTTCCTGGGCTATGTCTTCAAGATTATTTTTACTTCTAAATGGAAAAGAACACTATGGATGTGAAGACTAAAAGATATCAGAGTGCAACAGAATAAAGACAAAAAACAAAGGCAGCTAGAAACTCAACATATTCTCTTTGTGAGACCAAGACAAAAGGCATTTAACATGAAACAAGTTAAGACCCAGAGACTTTAACAAAGAAATACCAACTGGTATTTCTCTAATAAATCTTGTAAACAAACTGTTCCTCTCACAGAGGATGGAAAACCTTTACAGAAATTACAACTAAGTTCAGACAGAAGGTAAAGTGGAATGAATAACGACAGTACAAAACAATGACAGTTCTTCCAGAGTTCTTCCAATTAGTTTCTGTAACTGGAGAGATTACAGGGGGATGGAGGAACCCACCCTTAGGAAGAGAAAGGGAAAAAAAAAACAAGGGAAAGGGATGACTGCAAAAAATAACTTTGAATTCTCTAAACAGGCTTTTGCCCTCTCTGAAAAGGAACTACTGTAACTTCAGATGGGTAATAAGCTCCCAGAGGAGTATCCGTATTTCACTTTCTGTTATTTATATTGAGAAAGAGAACTCTGCTATTTGTATTTGGACATGCTAATTCCACTGGGTACTAAAAAAATCATACTAGAAAAAATGCAGGGAGATAAACTTCTATCCACAAAACTACCACACAAGAGCCCAGTCAGGTAATTAGGCAGTATAGTCAGGTGTTGTATTTTGTGGTATAGAAAGAACAATTCTAAATATGAATTCCAGTAAAAGATTAAGTAAGTGGAATCTGAATTCCAGTAAAAGATGAAGTAAGTGGAATAAAAATTTAGCTAGAAAATAATCCTGCATAATGCCTCCAGTAATCTTGCCTTACTCTCCTGACACAGCAGCCTATAAAGATTTAATGTTGGGTGAAAAAGTGAACAGCTCAAAGCAGCTGTCTATAATTCTCCATTGCAGAGATTAGCCTGAAACTGCCTATTACATTGGCTACCATTTCAACTAAGCAAGCTCTAATCCAATTACTGTAATACAGGCTCTCTGTCCAAATCATTGCACTTATAAGACTAAAAACAGTAAGTTATGAGACTCATTGAAACTATTTCAGAATTTTTCCTCTGCTATGCACAGATAGAGACTTCAGCAATCATCTTCCAACTCCAAAATACCAATTAGTTATTTAACATGAATAAGCAGGCCATATGTAACAAAGAAAAATGCTCTCCCAATTGGGAGCAGCTTTTTTTTGGCGGAAGAGAATGCTGGTTTAGAAATCACTAAGACCTATGTAATTCAGGAGAGTCAAATTACAAACAAATACTAATCATCACGCTTATTCTTTTCAAGCTACATTTGAAAAAACCCAACCAAACACAAACCCCCCCCAACAAACAAAAAAATCCTAAGCATCTCTACATTCATTTATTTAAACATAAGGTAAGTTGCTTTGGGAATAAGGCAGACCTCAAAAATCATACCCAATCTTAAGAATATATCTGTATGTGCAATCTTTAGCAACTGCAGCATAGATATTTTTTCCATTTTTAAAATGAAATATGTCTTGTACTGTTAGCATTCAGAGGCCAACATAGACTACCAGGACCAAGCTTACCTAATTAGACCCACACAGGATTGGACTAGATGACCTTAGAGGTCCCTTCCAACCTAAATTATTCTGCGATTCTATACTTTTCCCTGTTTCTCCAATCATAGTAGAGATATTTATCCTGACTGAGAGCAAGTGCATCAGCAGAGTCAATCTGTAACATGCAATCATGATGTACTTCAAAACATATCTGTTTAAGGAAGTTTCTTCATACAGTTGTCATATTTACATAGACTATAATATTGTTAAAACAACAGTTTAAGTGATTTCCTCTAAACAGCTCTCAGCCCTAGCAGTCCTCTCTCCTTAGCTGTAGATATCCTGCTGCATTTCATAAAGTACACTTTTCTCTTTTCCTAGAAGGAAAAAGTCTTACCTTCACCTGTGAAAACAATCATTCTAGCATTAAATAGTCTTTAAAAAATTATTCCCTCCTCCAGGAAAAGCTATGAGTTGAACAGTTTTATTGAGTTACTACAAACAGTTCTGAAGCCCTAACATGAGCTTTCTAAGTATGAAAACCTATATATTAAAGGCATGTATCTATGAAGTTCAAAATATCTAGTGTACTGTTATACTGCAAGCTTAAAATTGTACAATAAATGGATTGATTATAAGTTTTTATTCACATGAATGATTCAGTCTGTCTGCCCCTCCATCAGGGTAACTTTTTTTTTTTTTAAACACAAATGCAAGAAATTTTCAGTAAGTGTAATTTCTCTATTACTTCTCAGCTGCTGGAAATGACATAATAGAGCCAAAATAGTTACAAATGATCTACCCTAGCACAGGACTAACAAGTCAAAATGCAGAGCATTCATCTGTACTACATCTCTCAGAAAAGACTGCATTCACACGCACAGAAGTGGGAATCCATGTTGAGCTGCTTGTTCAGAATGCCACTCATCCTTTTAGAGGCACTGCTTTCAGGAATGGAATAAGCTAGTCTGTAAATAACATCAGCATCTCTTGTCCCTAGACACGTCTGGAACAACGTATTACGTTACTTGAATTCATGTCCACTCAGAACTGAACTGGACTGCCAGTATATATCACATTGAGCACCTTCCTGTAGCATGTACTTTCATCCACTACCAATTGGGATTATATTTCATTAAGCAGTAAAAGTAGAGTATCTGTTCATCAGTCTCTTAAGCCATTCAGTTCTAAGTAGTAATTTCTAAATTAATTCTTCCTCCTCATTAACCAGAAAGACTCAAATTATATTATAGATACAAGAAAGATGTTTAGTTTTGCATTTTGCTGCAGTGATCAAAAATCCACTGCAATTTGTAAACTTTTAATACAACAAAATGCATAAAATAAAGCAATAAAACAAAACTAATTTTTGCCCATTCAGGGAGTACAGCAATACCAACAACTTTCCATAATTTACAGTACACTGACTACCACAGAAAACATGATGCCAACAGGCAGGTAGAAAGCGCCCTTGTCTGGACATATAAAGGACAGACAAGGCAAGGCAATATCATCCAAAATCTCACATAATTCCTTTATTCCCATTCTCAAAATTAATGGACTATTTTGCCCCTGCAAAAGTAACTGGTTACAGCCCGAGACAAACTTACCTCAATGGTGTAAGTCTGGTTGTGTTTGATAATTTCTCCACTATGCAAAGTCCTGATAATAGCAAAGTCAGCAGTAGCAGCTGCTCCCTTTCGGCTGCTGCACGTGGATGTTTCATCACCTCGAGAACGATCAGTATCAAGGCCATCTTGTATTGATTCTTCATCTTTGATGTTTGCTGTTTTCTTCTTCTTTTTCTGCTTCTTTGATCCATTCTGACCATCAGTTTGTGCCTTCCGCTGCCTAAATTGGGCAAGCTGTATAGAAGACAAAATCTTGTTAAAGGTGAAAGTTCTCCTCTTTATTACTAATGACATCCTCTATAAAGGCTTCCCAGCTGTTCTACTTAAAGCTTCCACTACTGAAAACAAGTTGGAAATTAATGCTGCATATCTGAGACATACTCAGATTATTCTTCCGTTTACATAGTTTGCTTTAAAAAAATTCTTAAAAGTAAACCAACAATCTATTAGTGAATTCCTTTTCAGTTTCATACAAGCAAGTTACAGTTCCACAGATTGATACCTAGAAATCAAAACACTCAAAGGTAAAGGACAAATGCAATGAGATAACCTCTGATCTCACTTTTTCATTTTTATAGTAATAAATACCTCAAAATTAATTTACAGAAATTATTTTTAATTTTTATACCGGAAACAGATAAAAGCAAACCATTCTTCCGCCAACTATCATATAAAGTTTTATAAAAAGTTTATGTTAGAACTCAAAAAGCAGATGAAGTTACTGAAAACATCATAAAGAAATAGCAAAACACATAACAAGGGAATAGTCTAAAAACAAACAGTGAGCAAGTTACAAGATACACTACCTTGTAGCAAAACATGCTGATGAACAAAAAGTCACAGGTGAGGTAGGCACACAGTTGAAAAACCAATTAGTATGTAAGCTATTCAAATACTGTAAGACACTGCCTTTTGAAGAGCTTATCACTTTTAATCACTTTATATTGGTTTACACAAGAAAATCCATTTAAAATATTTTTTTCTTAATAAGAACAGAATTTCTATTCAAATAAGAAAAACAAGCATGGCAGATTTTAGCAATTAAAAATAAAAATTAAACATCTTACCAATAAAATCAGGAAACAAAAATAATTATTTTCTGCTTGAAGAGTCGAACATTAAGTGCTACAATATGTTTTATAAATGTAGCTCCAATGTAAATAAAAAACACGCAAATAAAGACTCTAAAGCCTTAACTACTGTTTACATCAACTAATACCCAAATATCATCTATTTTTTATAAATATGCTGCAAATTTAAGAAAAAGCTATAGAAAAGCTAGCATGTTTGCTCATGATATTCACCAGTCGAGAAAGCCAGGCTTCCATCCAACCTCTTCAGCAACACCCAGATCAAGCAGGACACACGGATCGCCTTCCCCAGGCACCGTTCGGTTACAGTACGAGCCGTCACCAGAAATGCTCTCTAGTTCTCATCTGGCCCCAAGAGAGCTGAGAAGCCCCAATCTAAATAAATGCATCACTGACAGATCAGTTCTGACTTCTGGCTAGTTTATGCTTATGTCCCTTTATCCGTATTTCTTTGTGGGTTTCCTCAGCCTCCTCTCCATTCATAGGATGACTGACAGCTTGGCATATGGCTCCTGCTCTCTTTACAGGAGGAGGACCTGAAGGTTTGCTCAGCCAAATATGCTCACCTATGTATTTAATACTTACTTCCTCCCTACTACATCCCTAATTAGTTCAACTTCATCATTTTTTTCTATTTTTTAAATAGGCAACTTCCATGATTTCACCAAAAATCTATTAAAGCTTATAAACTCCGCAAACTCTGAACAGAAAAAAAAAAGGATAGTCTTCTCCTGACTTCAAAGTTTAAGGGGGGAAAAACAAAAAAGAAACCATAGATTTTGCTTCTTAAAAATGGGAAGGGTGAAAGTTCCAGTTGTCTCCTTACGACATTACTACATTCTCCTAAAACTGTAACTTTACCTCAATAAACAATTTTCAATTTATCCCAAAGACAAGCAGAATTTATCAAAATGCCACAATGACATAAAGCAGACAACCTGACTTCAAGTGTAACTACTGAGAGACTTAGGGTTTTTTTTTTACTTTTCAAATAACAAAAGACATGTAGTGACACTGGTGAAGAACTCTCTTCCCCAACTTGATTGAAACCTTCTGTAATGGAAAGTTAAGTTGGCTTTTTCAAAGCAGCTTTACAGTCTTTACTTGTCTACAAAATTAGACATGTAGCTCAAGGACAAGTGAATTACTCCATGTCTCTCCTCAAGTATTTTGCATATTTAGCTGAGGCATCTGGGTATGCCAGATTTCTCTCCTTTCAAAATTAAGTTGTTGACTTCTGCTTCTTCAGAATTAACAGATTAAACTGTACCATGTCAGCTATAAAGAGACCTTATTTTTTTTCTGTTTAAACATTGATGAAGATGGGCACATACGAAAGCTAAATGCACGTGCAAATTAAACTGTTATATTTTTGTAGTACACAAGCTCTCAACTGCTAATTTCTGTATGAGCATCTAGTATTTTGGAAATAATTACACTATTAGTGATGAATGCATGCACTAGTAGCACTTTTTACTCCGCACATTCACATGTACACAAAACTGTCCAACTACTAACACACTATAGCTTCAAATTTACATTTTTAATCAAGTTTAAAAAAACTAGAAATGAGAGAAGCAGCGTAACAAAAAAACTACTGCTGAACAAATACACTCTGCAATGCTCACATCAAGACAGGGGAGTCTCAGACACCAAATTTCTTCAGAAAGCAGGACTCAGGAACTAGAGTCAAGGATCTATCTACATTTCAATGACAAGCAGGGAAAAGTCCACCAGCAGTCATGGGAACTAAGGAAAACAAATTTTGTTGAATTAAAAACTTTAATTAAAACAGAAAAATACTTCCAGATTTTGTATTTCTAGAAAAACATTTTTTCCAGTGTGAACAAAATGTGAAACAAATACAAGCTCATACAACATTCCTTTACCTTGTCTTCCAGGCACATCAGCCTGATAATGCCACAACTAAGTCTGTGGAGAACTTAAGACTGCTTCTATCAGTTCTCAATCTGCAGCTTTGCAACAATTCAATGTGAAGTCTCTGTTGAGTTACCAAAGTTGCAAGGAAGCACAAAAGATGTAAACACAGGAGTTACTCAGGGAGGAGGAAGGATCCAAAAAGAGAAACTGAAGGACACTCAGAACAGGCTCTCCACATTGATCTGCTTCCAAGGAGCAGTAGAGAACGAGCACCTTACCCAGGGAAGGCATCAGGAATAGGCAGCTGTGATGCAACTTCACCATCAGTTTTCAGATGTGCTAAAACCTGTCTAAGGCACATCATCTTTCACTATCCACCTGTCTGCCCGCACATTGCCTCCAGCTTTTCCCATCATGCTGTAAGACCTTGGATCCTCCAAGCAATATTGAATCCTGTTAAAAATGCCACCAGTGATTTCCAATTGATTTTGCTCCTTATCCTTGACTCTCAGCTTTTGCATCTAAAATAACTAACAACTTGCAATTTCCAGCTCATAGGTTTTTCAAGTCTTGCTTCTAGGCAAAAAAAAAAAAAACAATTCCCTTGGAAACAGACATGTGTACTTTAGAGCAATTTAAAAAAATTATATTATGAAGTCCGTGTTTATTGTCTGAATTATTTCTATCAAATATCCAGCGTACAATTAAATTATTAATTACAATAAATTAATTGAAGTTTTAAGCTAAACTCTGTGAATGAAACCATGTTTCTTTCCTTTTAATGCATAACAACCTGAATAAAATTGGGCAGGAAGAATTACATGTTTATTTTCAGAAGTGCCATTTACAACAGCTGCTCAGTTTTCCATTAGTTTGAAAAATGGGAAGTGATTGGATATTAGCACTAAATTCTGTGGATGCACAAGACATGTTGTCTCTTACAAACAGAAAACCACTTATTGAAAGTCACAAGACTACAATAGAGCAGCATGCAGATAAGCAATGGGTATACTTTTCAAAATAACTTCCCACAGTAAAATAACAATTGAATAGAAAACCTTAGATATTTAGAGGACATATTTATTTATCTAGTTCTAATTATAACTTCTTTCTACTTATGAATCCCAAAACAACACATTAACACCAATCCCACATCACAGACTGCAGCAAAATTACAGACACTCAGTACATTACCTTAGCTTTTAAATACTGATACCCTCTAACTGGCAGAAAGTCGGAAAAGCAGAGGAGAATCAACTGCTATTAGGAACTAAATACTCTTGAGACAGAAGGGAACTAACTTGCAGAGTGGTGGAGATTACTTGTGTAAACCACGTCAATTATGGTAGTTAATGTACTGCTATAATTACAACAGCAGCATTATTTGTTTGTTCAGCTATCTTCAGCACATTCTGACTCTCAGCAATTGTGCCAGCAATCTAGATTCCTGGGATATGCTGGCCATCGATTAATTTGAAATACGGTCTGACTGAACTATTACTAGAGTAGAAGTGCATGTTAAAATAAAATTTGGCTCCAATAGAATGCAAAACCTAATCCCCTCTTAAGCATTTAAAAAAATATAAGACAGCTGAACAAAAACCGCGACATTTAATCACTGCCCATATACAAGAAGATACTGAAAAAAAATCCATGAAAATTAAAAAAGTTACCTTTATAATGCATCAATAGCTATATTCTTATTTCCCAAGCATAAAATACTTTTTAAAACAGAAACACATTAAGCTCCATTTAAAACTGGATCCAGTCTTATGATTGCTTATTATTCCTTAACATTCTCAGACAATGTATTAGATCTGGATAGCATCATTTTCAGAGGTACGGCAGTTAACAGGAATTGAAATCACTCTGAAGAAGGCTGTTATGAAATAAGATAAACAATATTTGCTGTACTTATTTTTAAAAACCAACTTCTAATTGCTAAGACAAGAAGTATATAGGTAGCACATCCTGTACAAGTATAATTGTACAGTTATACTTCATGTACCTGTATACAAACATTATTAGCTTCAACTTTTAACTTACTAACATCAAATGCTTACATCTCAATTTCAGTGCTGCATAGGCACCTCCTACAGAAAAAGCAGGGTCTGTTCATATCTCAATGTTCCTCTTAAGTACAAAATCTCTATTTCTTTTTTTTAACTCATATTTAAAGAAGCAGCATAGAAGGATGAGTTGTGAACTTACAGACTAACAACAAAAAAGGAACCTCAGAGAAGCTGCTACAGGCAAGTGATTATTGTTCTTAATTTCTACACTGTACAGTAAAAGCATGAATGGAGATCTACATCATGGTCTTGCACTTCTCAACTACTATCATTTCAAGAGATGCTCCAAATACTGCTTAGACATCAGCTGAATGTGTCCTACTCACAGAAGGGGACTTGTTCTTTGTCAGAAGTTTTCAAACAGTCTGGTATCCAGTGAGAAGTGTTCTGTACTGGACCAGTTCATCTTTAGATCAGTCAGTCAATGTAAGAAGACAAGAACTTCTGATTCTTCTTGTCTACAGCTCAGAGCAGTGGTTAATGGCTCAAAGTCAAATTGGCAGTCTTATAATATTCAGTATCTTTATATATCATCTGGATGATGAAACTGAATGCACCCTCACCAAATTCATGGACGACATCAAACTGGAGGAAAGGCAGCTATACTGGAAGGAAGAACCACCACCCAGAGAGACCTCAACATGCTGGAAGACTAAGCCAACAAGAACTGCATGAGATTTAAGAAAGATAAACATCAAGTCCAGCACCTGTGTCATGGTTTAACCCCAGCTGCTAACTAAGCACCATGCAGCTGCTCAGTCACTTCCCCCAACAGTGGAATGGGGAGGAGAATGGAAAAAAACAAACCAAAACTCATGGGTTGAGATAAAAGTTTAACAGGACAACAAAGAAAGAGAATAATGATAATAATTATTATAACGACAACAATAAATATAAAACAAGTGATGCACAAATGCCATTGCTCACCACATTTGGAGAAAAAAACCCCAGCCCCATGCCCAGTCTGTTTCCAAGCTGCAATCCCACCTCCCAGCTAGCCTCCCCAGTTATACGTGGACCATGGTATCATGCGATACGGAATATCCCCTTGGTCAGTAGAGGTCAGCTCTCCCGGCTGTGTCCCCTCCCAGCTCTTTGTGCACCCCCAGCCCACTGGCTGGTGGGGTGGGGTGAGAAGTAGAAAAGGCCTTGGCTCTGTGTAAGCACTGCTCAGCAACAGCTAAAACATCCCTGTGTAATCAACACTGTTTCAGCACAAATCCAAAACACAGCCTCACACCAGCTACTGTGAAGAAGATTAACTCCATCTTAGCCAAACCAGCACAACCTGGGATGAAATTATCCCACATAGCAGTAACAGCTGGGGACTAGCTGGCCTGGTGTGTGGTTCTGCTGAAGAGGACCTGAGAGTCCTGGTGGATGGCAAGCTGACCATGGGTAAACAGCATGTCCTGGCACCAATGAAGAGAAACCACTTTGAAATTACTCTTGATGCCTATCATAGCAAATGATGAAGATATGAATCCAACTGTCTGTACAGAAATTTTGCTGTTACCTACTTCACTGTATGAGTGAAAAGACCTTACACAATCCTGTGTTTGATAGCAATATACCATTTGATAGCAATAATAACATTTATCATTTGAGAATCTGGTCTCACAATACAGAGGAAAATGGCCCAGTGAGCCTAACGAACAACTCCTAGCTTCATTGCTTTGATGTAAATGTTGCACTTAACAGCAGAAAGCATAGCTTAAACTTTCAGGCTATCAGACTGAAATTCTCCACAGGAGCAGTATCTGTAACTAAACACATGGAGGGTAGGCAAAAGTGAAATAGTATTCTTTGTCAGGTGTTGCTTGGAACTTGCCACCAACATGAGAGCCTCAAATTTGTCTGAGAAAGGGGTATTTATTCTGTGTATAAAGTGAATGCTAAAGAGTCTGCTCTAAGCTGCATCTGAATGTGTAACAGGCATTGTGGCAAACTGTATCGTACAAGTGATAACTACGATATGTCCTACAATCAGACAGACTGCCTGCAAGTGCAAGATGACACTCAGGTGTATCATGAGACTCACAGAAGATCATAAACAGTCCTGTGACAGAAAGGCTCTGGCCTTTCCAATTATAATGGTCTGAATTCTGATCACCAAATGATAAGGTATCATTTCTCAATGATTACTGAGAGTGAAAGCAAACCCAAAATATTTTGAGTAAGACTGACTGATGTCTTAAAAGGAGAATGATTCATTTAAGATTCACCTGCCCTAGTAACGATAGATCACTATTCCCCTTGACCACAGGTAAGCAATTGTTGCTGCAAAGGCTTTCAGCGAGACAGAAAGGACAAAAAGCAGGGCCCTGGTGGGATTAGTTTTGATCACCTGTAAAGCACAGATATGTCCCATATAGTCTTGAATTAGGTGTCTTGCAAGCCAAGAAGGGAAAATTAAAAAGGTCAATCTGAATTTGAATTTTGGACATCATTTAGAAGCTGGAGATCCGCTCTGGTTTAAGTCTCAAGTTATCTATTGCACCTTTCCCCAGATAACTGAAAAAAACCAAACCAAACCCTACTGTAATCTCTCTCTCACCTGTGAACTGATTTTTATGATTCCATTATACAGTAACATTTTTATGTTCCACAGTGGCAGATAAGAGGGATAAGGAAGTGAGTCTGGGAGACAGCAACTGAGATTTAGGTCACAGAGCCTCACCTAGGCTGTTAAAAACTCATTTGTTGTTACTCCACCAAGCTTTGTAAAAGCTTGACAGTTTTGCCCCTTAAAGAGGTGTTGAACAGGCTAACTGGTAACTGTATTAGAGAAGAAAGTGGCACTTTGTCACTTTTTGTCATATTCTCAAAAGGTCTAAGCACTAACTCCTGAAGGGTAGGCAATTTCACAGTGCCACCTGCATCTTCTAGATTCCTGATGCATATACTAAGAAAAGGATAACTGAGAGTGAGATGAATTGAAAATTATCAAATACAGAGGATAAATAGACTTCTTTCTAGTGAAGTCTGCTGACTATTCTATTTTGCTAATCAACAAATAGGAGAATATCATAACTCTTTCCAAATCCTGAGATAAAAACCTCAGAAAGAAGATAACTGAGGAAGCAACCCACAAATATGTTTGATATATTATGTCACATAGCTGAAAATCCAAACTGTAAGTAAAGAATTAATGTTCTTTGCAAGTTTCAATCTGCTTATCTGTTGAGGCAAATGGAGCTTTAGTTTATTTGTTCCATTCAACAGATGCTGAATTTACTAAATGGGAAACATTACACTGAATGCACAATAAAATAATCACCCAAGAAGGAGGTATTTCCAATATACTCATTTGTACATTGCACTTGTGCTCAGATTTTCCAAAATAACATGAGCATAACCTCAGAATATCTCCTCTTACAGAGACTTAAGTGATTCATGAGTATTAGAGGATGCCAATAAGACTATGAAAATTTCCTAAGAAGAAATGCTATATTCTTTACCCACACACAAACTTGAGGGTCTTTCAGCTTCAGACACAGTAATTCCTCTGCAGTACTCTGAAGAAAACCAAAAAGATCACCACAATTTACAGTTACAGCTGAAGTACCATAGAGGACAACTCAGGACAGTGAGGGGAACAGCACGCAGGGCAATTGTCTTCATCTTTTTAGCAGTCTATATCAAGTTAGAGAGTACTGTTGTCAGTGCTAATAGCCAAGGGCACTGAACTTGAATGAACCCCTCCAGATGGCACTGTGAGCTGGAAAGCCTCAGAATTAGCATGGTTCTGATCTGGTCTGCTCTTCCATGTCCCAGGAATTTAAACAGGAACAGACCTAGGAACAGCTAAGTTCATTATAGCTAGGTTATTTTCTGGACAAGGAATGGAAGTTAAGTGTATGAAAATACTCTTAAGTCAGGTTACAGTGATGGACGCAAGTACACCAAGTGTATTTTAATGCTGGACTGCTACGAGAAAAGCAATGCCTCAAACTAACTACTAAAAAAATTGTCTGGCTGGTCTCTTAACTAACCTGCTTCTGCATATATGCTTTATACATTGCTCCTATCTAGTTTTTAACTTTATCCTTCTCACACTGAATGCTGTATAACTGCCTTTGCTGACACAGAGGGTAAAAAAAAACAATATCTGACCCACACTGGTACTGTATTGCCCCGAAGCGAAGAGGAAATAAGTTGTTTGGGCCAAGTTGTCAGTGGTAAAAATAGGAGCGCAACAGAAAGCTGGTTCATGGTGCTCTGTAAAAATCATGGATCATCCATGCTTGAAGCCTGAAACATTAGGAAGCCTTTGTCACATCAAGGCCAAGGGAGCTGACATAAAGCAGAGTCTCTCTTACTCCCTGTTAGGTGAAGGAGATCAGCAGTCGGGTGCTGTCTCAAAAGGCACAGTCTATCCTTTGCTTTTGCCTTGTGTTTCAAATTCTGGGTAATAATGGGAAGGCAAAAAAGTGATGCACTGACAGAAATGCACTTCTCACCCTCTAGGCTTATGTGTAACACCAGCTTTAGGCTGAAAAAAACCCAATGGCACTGAGACAAAGTCACTCTTCAATAACCCACAACCCTTGGAAACAATTTTTGGAGGGGAAGGGGAGAAGGAGGAGGAATTATCACAATGTTAATGAATGGATTAACAAATGTGTTTAAGAAAATCTTTCAGTCCCAGGAATGAAAAATGTTTCCCCCTTTCCTCCCTTAGCCTTTCTAAAATCATCCAGCTTGCCAAAGCCAGGAAATTCCAGGCCACAGCTAAAATTTGGTCAAATACATTGTAACAAAGGAGACAAATGTTTCAGTTACATTTTATCCTTATAAAATAACAAGGAAAAAAAAAAAAGTTCTACTACTAACTTTGCTAAGCTGCTAGTTTTTAATGAGTTGTGATTTTCTTCACAAATTTTTTGAACTAGAAAACTTTACTGCTTTGCCATGCCATTCCTCACATCTCATGAAAGTGTTTTGAAAATCTGCACCCAGCAGATGGGTTTGGATATTAATTCATTCTTGAAAATGAATCCTAATATGAAGATTTAGATACTCTGAAAGCATTAGTTGCTTTCCATACAGTTACAGTACTGTTTATTGGATTGCATGAACTTGTTATCTCACAGCCCTTTAGAAACAAAAATACCAATATTTATCCTCAGGCACTAACCAACCTTCAGTGTTGTCATAATCTTCCAAAGAGTCATAAAATTCAGTCACTAGGCTATAAAATTGCAAAGATTTTCTACATGCCACCACGTTTATGCCTACATGCAAATCCACTAGGCATCAGCATTTACTTATTACTTATTATTAAGTACTAACCACTAGTAAGTTACTCCTCAACTAGACCCAGTTCTCTGGGGTGTTTTGGTATCCACAGAAGGAAATGGGTAACTTCAATGCTAACATCCATCTAAGGACAGTAAGCTCACTAAAGTGCAGGATCCTAAACAAGATGTAAATGTAGACGAAGTTCTATAAACTAACAGTTGCTGTTTTAAAAGTGTACTTGAGAGCCTACAATATGATTTTAGTATCACCTTCCTACTAAATAGAAACACAGGATGCAATACATTTTGCTGACACAACCAAAAGACAGACTCTAGGAAGTGAACAGACAATTTGATCTTTGATGATTTAAACCAAGATATAAAATGATTATATCTTAGTAGCACTTAGCAACTGAACAGTAAGTGGTAGAGGCTATCACAGACAAAAGAAAAAATTCAATTTTTGAGCTCTGAAGGGGACACAACCTTTCCTATCATCATCTTAGATGTATAACAAGATGATACCTCTCATCTTAACGAAAAGTTGTCACAATTCTAAGTTGACAGATATTGTGTTAAAACTTAAGAATAACTAGTAAAATTTAAGAACAACTAGTAAAATTAAGCCACTGGTGGCATGTAGTAGTCTTAAATTAGGTAGGCTACACGAGACAACAACTAACTGGAAACCAGATGGCTGTGTATCCCCTACTGGCACTGGGGATACACAGCAATCAAGACAAAGCTTGCATTCAATAAATTCAATCACATGAAGATAAACAAAAAAAAGGCCTGGGACTTGCAAAAGGTACCACACCTCAAAGCCACTGGGACAGATTAAAGTAATGCCTACAAAATACATGTGGCAGAAAAATCATTAGACAGAAAGCCATAATTAGTACAGTATTTCATAAAGATGAACACTTTAGCAAGCTTGAGCATTGACATTTTTTGTAAGGTTGTACAATTACAAATTTAATTAGGATTTCAAGTTCTTTTTTCCCCACTCAACTCTTCATGAAATAAGCCTTGTGAAACAAGTTATCTTCTGGAAGTAAAAGGCAGATACAGCCCTCCTGAGCAGAAGGCAAAAGAAGAGAGAGTTCCCGTGCCACTTCAGCATTAAAATTATGTACTAGCTTCCAATTTTATATCTGCTTTTTCTTTCAATATTGTGTTTGATTCAACAAAATTATAAGGTTAGGTTTTACATCCACTGCAGTTGATTTCTATAAACCTAGTACATTCGAGTGAAATACAACAAGCATCAATTTTACTCATTCTTACCTACAGAACCATACTTCATGAATTGTTCACAATGAATTATTTAAACAAAGCATACAGGTGAATACCATACACCACAAGGAATAAAGAAGTAATGGACATTCACAGATAACAAGCTTCAGCTGGGCTTCAAAAGAAAACTTGTTTTACAGTATAGTAGCAACTTAGTGGTCAAATATAGGCATTAAATCATTAATCTATTCAGAACTTGAATTTCTGGAAAGCAGCAAAGTCATCAGACACGTGTTAGTAAGTACGCTGCCCTCTGTATCACTAAAAAAAAATTACTAACAATCTGAGCATTGCTTATGTAGTTACTTTACTCTATTTCTTCTTAAAGCAACTGGTTTAGCACCTGTTCTTTAACAAGCATATAGTTATATCAGCTATTTAACTATATATAGTTAAATCAACAGCTGGAGACTCATTTAATTAATCCCTTGGAGTTCTTTCAAGATAACAATTTATTTTCAGAAAACAACTGCAATACAGTAACAGGGTTAAGCATTAAGCATGTTTATTCCGCTATATTTAGGTCTTAAAAATATTCAAGTCACAAGAACTGTCTTTCAGAATAGGAATAGTCTAAAAAGCAATGAAACCATGTCATTAAATACTACATGCACCTAAAAGTTAATAAATCTCTGTCTTGTTCATTAATTTTCTTCACATGCTGTCCTTCCTCCCCAAAAAGTAACCTTAGGAAAATATTCCTAAAACCACAAGGCACAGGGCTAGTTTCATTTAGCAAAGCAGGAGCTATGTTTTTATTTTACAAGACCCCTAAAGTCACAACATGTTGTATAGTTAACATCAGAGAGAAACAGTACACTGACTTAAAATAAATTAACTAAAAATACTATGGCAAAAAAATTCCTATAGAGTATCTTCAGATTCTTACTGCCATTCAATTCTCCTAGCCCTCTAGACGCTTCTAGCAGACTACCAAGAATAAATAGCAGTAAAAGTGATGAATTCACATCCTAGAAAAATGAGTTTAGCCCTCATTTTTGCTAGGATTCTGAGGAAAAAAAGTTATATAGTACACTGAACTTCCTCAAATGGGCAGAACAAGCCTGATCCTTCAAACAGACATTCACAAGGTTTCTCTAAAATCCTTTTAAACTCTGGATTAGAGCAGTTCCAAGTACTTCATGAAGTACCACTGAAACCAATTATGGCTTTGTGGTAGAACATTATTCATTAGCAGCAAGAGAAAGGCCTGATAGTGTCAAATCTTAATAATTTTTTCAGGAAAAAAACTTTAAGAAGTTGCTACTACCCCAAAATAACATTGATTACTTAACTAGAAGTTACTTGAGAACAAATCTTCCAATTATTCAAAAGCCAAGCATAGAAACCTTTCATATTATTAACAAAATAGTTGGCTCCAAAAGTCCCATACTGTAAGTTAGCAACTAAAAACATAACCTGTATAGAGTAGTTAACACATGATATTTAGATAATGCAATTTAAAATACCATATAAATGTTTTCTCTAATTCAGAAAGATACAAAAATCATAATCTATGGCCATCTGTGCTTGCCAGTTACAAGCCAACTATAAAAATACAAAAGTATGCAAAAGCAACAGTTGCCAGTATCTCCACACAGTGCTTGTCGATCAAATTACTGGCAACCTCCAAGTTTATATTTGTAACACAGACACTCTCTTCCGCTTATTAATTGTCTTACGTGTTTAAAAGTTAAGGTTGACCTTTTACATTTTTATAAAGATTGACCTTTTAACATTAACATTAAACTATAAAACCAGAAAATATAAAACTTCAAGAAGTAAAGATTCTCGTGTTTCTAATAATAGGATTCTAAATACAAACTACTTGTACTAGATTTGATTTTGAGTATTACCAGATTGACTTACATTCCGGTTTAGATGCATTTATATATGGAATAACTATAAGCAGAACACTGTTATGTTTATGTTTTTGACTGGGGAAAAGTCACCAGAATAAATTTACTTTCACCAGTTTTATGGCATTCCGTGCATTAATTTGAGTGAGTTCCTAACAAAATACTTCAAAGTGATTTTCCCCACACAGATACAGCTACATCAACATTCTAGCCCAAATCAAAAGGTGTTCTTCCCCACCCTCAGGAGATGAAGACAATACCCAAAAATACACTTAGTTTGGAGATCATGGAAAGATTTGACTACATCAGCCCATTATCATCCATGATAACACCTATCATGCTACCAGATAATATAATTCTGTACCTCAAGTTATTCTTGCTTCAAGTAAAACCCAAGAATATTACCTACCCAAGCTGACCACATTAGAAAAGGACAGTCCAGCTTAATTTAAAGAACTTATGAAAAACAAAAATATTCCACAATTGGGATTGCAGGTAGAAATCAGTTTTGCCCTGATGGAGACCATGCATGTATTATGGCACAGTCTTAATATTTTTTTCCCATAGGACTGGGAAAAAATCAGTTCCCAGACTGTACTGAGATACTGTCATTTGTAGCAGTACCTTCTTATTCACTGTAAATTGGAAGGTGCGTAGAAAACAAAACAGGGTGCTGCAGGTATATAAATGATTATCTTACACAGGAGACAGAACACTGCATACAAGAACTCTGTGCTTTTACTATCTCTATCAATCTCCCTGCCAGTCATCAAAGAGACCATCCAAACTAAAATTTGTACGATGTTCCTCAGCTGTCTGTTCTCCAGTTTATAGTTGCATATCCTGGAAGAGGAGGAGGAACCCCAAACAGCACTGTTGACCACTACTGTGAAAAGCATGATCCCTTCCTGGCTTCAAGTTAGATCACACAACATCACTTTTTTTTTTTTTTTTCATGTTCATGTCAAGATCATTTAGAATTCTAAGCCTCTTCACTGTGCTTGCCATCTACTTCAGTTTAGTACTGCCTACATATAACCAGGCATTCTTTCCACTGCTAATAATGAAAATACTGAGTGACAAAGGCCCCGTAAGATTGAAAGACCACCTACTTTAAGAGTAAGCCATTAAAACAAAAATAATGCAAACAAGAATTTTTTATTCAGCTGTAACCACCAAATGATGATTGTGCCTAGACCAAGTCTTTAGTTTGCTTATAAGACCATGTCAAACTATCAAAAATCTTAATACCACACTGACTTTCAGCAGGAAGTTTTGTCTGAATCCACCCTAGTTACCTAAAGACGATCTCATATTAACAGCTGTGCAGATGCCCAAGGACCTTAATGTTGACAATTCATTTAAATAAGTCTGTTTCCTTTAAAGAGCAATCTTTGCCAGTCTTTTGAGACTCCCTAATGAGTATAAGCAGAATCTTACTGATGACTGCAGCCTTGGTTATGGTGTACTATCAAGCATCAATGTAGCTTCCAGAGGGTTAGGGTTGAGGGTAATCAGCTGTTTTTCAAAAATCATGAATACTGATTAGAATCCTACAAGACAAATCCTGACCCACTGAAGAAAAATCTAGTCTGGCAATTGCTGCTTCCTGTGGGATCCTAATCAATACTCCATTCCAGCTCACATAGTCCACTCTTCCACAACACATTGCAAATAGTCAACTTCGAATTCTAATTAACTTAAAAGACTACCATTTCTAGAGTATAGGGCTTTAAAGATGCAGCAATATTGAAACACATAATGAAATGCATGAAGAGGCTTTGTCCAGACTTCCCTATGTAGCTAATGCAAGAAAACTGAAATCGCAGAAGCATTTGCCATTTCTGGTTTGTGTCGATGCTGCAAGGGGCTGCAGCCCACTGCCTGTTTTTCCTGAACAGCAGGAATCCCACGCTTTACAACAATGCATATTTTTCTTTCCTCCTGCACAGCAACATTTGGTCTATATTCTAAATGAGAAAGAAGAGTTTATTAGAAGTTGGCTGAAAAGGGCCGAGGAGAGTATTTTTTGGATGTTAGAAAAAGTATCAACTATTTATTTACTTTGAGTGTCTATGTATTGCTTATATTACCCTGATTCATGTAAATTTAACTTTTTCCTCCTAAGAGAAAAAAAAGATAGATTTTGTAACAGCAAAAATTTTACTCTGCTGTAAACCATTTTAGTTTTATTTATGTAGAATACATCTAGGTTTCTTTCCCCCTGCTTCACACTGTGTCCTCTTTAATAAAAATGTATCTATGTCAGATATTTAAAGATAAAAATCAAGGAAAATATCTTTAAAAGGTAGAGAAAATATATAAAGGAATGGAGTAAAGCTCAGTAAGATCTGAATAGTTCTGCTTGCATTTAATTTCTCATTAACTAAGAAGTGAAAGAAAAAGGCACCTTAGAATGAACAGGCTATGTCTAAATAAGACTTTAATAACCAACACAAGACTATCAGTTTTTTCAAGTTGACGAGTGCCACGGAATTGATACAGAATTTGAGAGGTTACATCTTTGGCAACAAGACAACCAGCTCTACAGGTACAGATCAACCATTTAAATTCTGTGTCCGATAGAGCCAACACCAGCTGGCTCCAAGGTGGACCTGCTGTTGGCCAAGGCCGAGCCCATCAGTGACGATGGTAGTGCCTCTGGGATAACAGAGTTAAGAAGGGGGAAAAAATGGCTGCGCAACAGCAGCTAGAAGAGAGGAGTTAGAATATGTGAGAGGAATAACTCTGCAGCCACTAAGGTCAGTGAAGGAGGAAGTGCTCAAGGCGCCAGAGCAGAGATTCCCCTGCAGCCAATGGAGAAGACCATGGTGAGGCAAGCTGGCCTCCTGCAGCCCATGGAGGATGATAGTAGAGCAGATATGCACCTGCAACGCATGGAGGACCCCACGCCGGAGCAGGCAGAGGCACCTGCAGGAGGCTGTGACCCTGTGGGAAGCCCATGCCGGAGCAGGCTCCTGCAGGAGCTGCAGCCCCGTGGAAAGAGGAGCCCACGCTGGAGCAGGTTTGCTGGCAGGACTTGTAACCCTGCGGGGGACCCACGCTGGAGCAGGGGAAGAGTGTGAGGAGTCCTCTCCCTGAGGATGAAGGAGCGGCAGAGACAACGTGCGATGGACTGACCACAACCTCCATCCCCCGTCTCCCTGTGCTGCTGACAGGGAGGAGGTAAAGATATCAGGAGTGAAGTTAAGCCCAGAAAAAAGGGAGGGCTGGTGGAAGGTGTTTTAAGATTTGGTTTTATTTCTCATTATCCTACTTTGATTTTGATTGGTAATAAATTAAATTAATTTTCCTCAGTTGAGTCTGTTTTACTCCTGACAGTAATTGGTGAGTGATCTCTTCTTGCCCTCATCTCGACCCAGGAGTCTTTTGTATTTTCTCTCCCCTGACTAGCTGAGAATGGACAGTGATAGAGCAGCTTTGGGGAGCACCTGGCCTCCAGCCAGGGTCAACCCACCACAAAGAGTAATAGTCACTCCTTGCTAATAAATACAAGTGATGCAATGACTTCCACTCAGTTGTCAAAGGCAATCTTTTCACAAATGTCAGTGCTGAGATTTTCAAAGTAGTCTGGAGAATTTAAATACATTTGTAGGCATCCTGGCCACCTCTGTGCAGAAACTGAACAAAACTAAATTTTCAATGGAAAAAATGTTGTGGGTTTGATTTTTTTTTTTTTAAATAAATTGTAAAATACTTTAAACCAAGTCAAACTCAGTTGCACCTTATCATTTTCCCATCTTTTTTATATTATTTTTACATGAATTCATACCATGTGGCATGTCTGGCACTGAACGGACTGAGTGAGAATAAAGCCCCCAACTCAGTAGGTTGATGAGAGACAGCTCTGCGAGGAGCAGAGCAGACATAAGGAAAGAACCAACTGCATGAATTTCATGCTCAGTGTGCAAGACTTGACAGGCTTGTATAATTTTGACAGGCTTCTATTATTTTTTACACGCTGCTGAATCATGAGAGAAAAGCGAGCTCACACAGACACTGATATTGCTTCACAAAATTCTAGACATGCCTGGATTTTTTGTTCTGGGGTTTTTTTCTGGGTTGTTTGTTTGTTTTAAAAAAAAAAAAAGCAAAATCAAGTTCCTGGAATATTTTCCCAATAATGAAGAAAATCTAGGAAGCACATCCTCCTTTGAGGAGTCTTGTATCAGGATTTCCATTATCTGTTTAAACACAGCAACCTATGCTAGCCAGCACAACGTACTGCCGAACATACCAAGACAGGGTTTTCTTATCATTGTTATAGAGCATTAGCTGTAGTAGTAAGATCTTTCTCCTCTATACCTTTTAATTGAAAGTATATATTCTCAGTGTATGGTACTAATGTTAAATCAGCTACCTCACTTAGACAATATAAATGGATTTAGGAACATTTAAATATTTTCCCTTGTTCTGTGGTTGGACACAGGAAGTTTCTTCACAGAGAAGTAAAGAGTTTAAGAAGTAAAAATTTCAGAAAACAAAACCAGTATTAAAGGATAATCACTTCTGTTAAATCACAGCCTACCACTGAAGTCAGATTTGAGTAAGCTCTTATGCAACTTACTCTGCTTATTTTCTGTAACACCTATTTTATCAATATATGCACAGAAACATACTCAGTCCCAGAACCACATCTACTCTGCCTCTTCAACTCCACCAATCTTCTTGGCTCTTCAGCTCAGGATCATAGTTTTAGAGATAAGCTGTAACTTCTTCCATGGCAGTACAGTTTTCATCAAGTCTATGCTTTCCCCTGGAAATATGACCAAAATGGTATACATTTTCTTTAAAATTACTGTGTAGAGTTTTAAAATTTGTTCGTGTTTTGAGATTTAGAAGCATGGTTCAAGAGACTAGCTCTTCTTTGTTTTGTGACGATGCTACAACTTAGGGTTGTTACAACTGTGATCTGATCACTCCCCCACTTTCCTAAACTTAGTGTTTGGTTTCCAGAGTCTCACATCCCTTTGCCCAGCTGACAATTATTGAATTTATTCTATCTAGAAGCTTGTAAGGCTTCCTCTCCAGAAGAGAGGGGAAGCAGGAACACTGACTCCATACTTGTAAGAAACTAAGAATTCTAAGAAATCTTAACATTTTTATTCATTTTTTTTGTCTTTTCTCCACTGGTTGTAGAAAAGGCAGTTTATAATATAAAATGTTGGCTTCTCAAGAAATTGTGTGAAAATGCAGATTAAGGTTTCTTTCAAGAAACAGGAACACCAGAACCATCAACACAATATGGCATGCCAGCACTCTGCAGTCAACATACAAGTGTCTCATCATCATAAATTTCAAGATCTATTTACTTTATGTTTCAGCATAGCAGTCAAAAGACTGCAATTATCAGAGGTATTTCATTGAACTGTGGTACATTTATCAATGTGCCTGTGCAAATTCAGAGTGTCACGTTACCTGGTACCAGTAATGAAATTATTATGAACCAAATACATAGCAATAGATTGAAATCTCTAGCTATGGGGCAGATATTTAAGACAGAGCTTTCAGTCCCTAAACTAGAATTCCTAACAATTGTGTTAATAGTATATAATCTTATATTGCAATATATAGTAGGACAACAAAGTTGGACCTACTTCAGCAGCCTTTTTTCTTTTTTCTAATTTTTATCCAACTTTTTCACTATTCCAAACACTAAGATGCTACACTAAGCATATATTATTCTGCAGTTAATATCTGTGTTTAAATATTTTCCATGGGAAAAAAATATGGGGTTTTCTGATAACACCTACATATGTCAAAAGATCCAATCTACTATCCTTGGAGTATCGAATACACTTTACTGAAAGTACTTTCGAAAGAATCTGTGGTGGTGATCTCACTTAGTACCAAATCAGTATAAACAAACAAACTTGTCTAGATACTGTTACAACTGAGGGAAACAAATGTCACAGTGCAATGTTTTCTAGTGCAATGCCCATACTACAAAAATTAGTTGGAAAGCAGAGCATAGAAATGAGGGAGAGACTAGTGGCAAAGTGAAGAAAGTCTTTAATGTAGGCAAAAAGCAACTGACTGCTTTCTTTTCTGTAATTCCTTCTTTTTACACATGGAGCAGCAAGAAAACATTTTAAATTGCGTTGTTACAATGCAATTTCTTGGTTTCATAATGCTACTAACAAACAATACTGTGTTGTCTTACTTCTCTATTTTTATGAAATTCACTGGGTATCTTGGATTAAAGACCAAATTTCTCTAAACTGGCTACAGAAGAAAGGTTATTTTGAAGTGATATTTATTTGCATCCTTAGAAGAAATCAAGCATTAGTTTAAGTTCCTTCTACCTTGCATCACTATTTTAAGGTAAATAGCTACTTTAGAGCTTTGAATAAAAGGGTATATTAACAATAACATTCAAAACAAATAATCAAGCCCTGTATCAAAAGCAAGAATAGATCTCTGGAATGAGGGAAATGGGGATCAAAACCAGGAAACAGAAGAAATACGGAGAACATACTTAGAAATAGGAAGAGTTCTACCAGCGACAATTGAAAAAAGATATCCCAGATTTTAATTCAAGTACTACTTTTTTACAAGGACCCAGTAAAGTCCAGAAGAAACTTGGAACACAATGGGAAAAACTGAATTTTTTCTTTTTTTAAAGGATAAAAGAACACTGAGAAAGAGTAGGTAGTTCTATAATCTTCAAGAGAACAATTAAGTTCTGTTTAAAAACTCAACATTTAAGCTAGTCATCCCATTTTTTCTGCTATTAGAATGTCTTGAAAATGGTTTCACAGATTACCTTTCTGTTTGATCTCTCATCCGATCTTATGTATCACCCCAGAAGCAATCAATGATATAGATAAAATATATTTACATCTCAAATGTATATAAATTTTTTTTTCCATGATAAAATGCAGATATCTACTGCTTTGAATTAAAAACCAACAAAAAAACAAAAACCGCATGGACAGTGAACTCCTCACTTCTTGTTTCTGTCTCACCTCTACTCAATTTCTGCCCTATCTGCTTTTACTCAAAGAGTTTTAAAACCACACATTTTCTCTCCAGGGTAACATTCCGTCCTTGTATCTGTGATTTTCTCTGCAGACCAAAAATCAGTTAAGCTTACTCATGTTCATAATCAAAATACACACAGGCAATTCCACATACCTCCTACTATTTGCATTGAGAATTGACAGAGATGCAAATGAGAGTAGATTGAAGCCAGTAAAAGAAGAGAGGGAGCCAAAAAACACGAATTCAGAAGGACCTGGGAGAAAAAATATCTTAGCAATACAAGAACAGAATGCCTAGGAATTAGATACAGGTTTGTGAGGATCTTTATGTGCAAGAAATAGGGTTCCTTCAAATAAACTGTCTTAAAGCCCAGTTGTTCATTACAGCATTTTTTTCATACTTTCACTGCACACTCTTAATTCCCTTCACTTGCTTCTGCTCTTTGCCATTAATACACACACCATCTTCAGATAGAGACGTAGCCCCGCAACTTTCTCATTCTGCTAAATTTTAGTCCATAAAGCTGCTCTCCTCCATGCTTTATGAAGAGTGACAGCAATGACTAGAGCTTTATGATGAAACTAGCACTTTGTGATATGGCCAAATAAGTGGAGTAAGAAAATGCAGACTGAAAAGGAAATTCTTGCTTCTAAGATTCTGTTTACTTTTGTTCAAGTTATTTGGGGCAGACAGAGGATAAACAAAATGAACAGTCTATACCTGAAAACAAAAAGATGTGTTAGTAGGCCAGCTCTTTAATGAAATGTAAGGTTCAAATGTATTTAATTTGTCTTCTGTGATGAAAAACTCTTAATAACCACTGAAATACTGCTTTTTTTTCCTCTTCAGGTAAATTACAGGGAATTTAAAAGGACTGTGTTTTACAAACATGATCTATGTGTTGAATTCTGCGGGTTTTAAATTAGAGCTTTAATCATTGTGGCACATAACTATTCAATGCTTTGCTTGAGTCTTCTATTTAGAGAAAAAAAAATAAAATTAACAGCTTTCCTTGAGAAATCCAAAATTTCTCAGTCTGAAGAGGCCAGAGATGAAGAAGCAAAATATTTTTCTCCTCTCAAAGGAATAAGACGTAAGAATGCAAACAGCAAACATTCTCAGACTCTTAGACAATGTTATTTTAATAATACCTATCATTTTCATCTTCAGCCACATTAAATATTTACATGCATGACCAGGAGACAAAATAAGCAATTATCTCTTTTTACTATTCAATTTGTGTAGATAACTTGTCAAATTAGTTATACAACCTGTAATACTTGTCCACTGAGTGCCATTAGAGCTTCCCAATCTAACTTTACTGTTCATCTGCTCAGCGACTCTCTGGTATACATCAAAAGCAGTAACACTGCTTTTTCTGCGCTCAGGAGCTTAACTAAACCAGACAGCTCCCTAATTTCTTAAAGTTATTCAACAATTACATGATTTCTTCAAACACCACTACAAACATACATAGAACATTTGAAAATCAGGATATTAAATTATGTATTTCTAACATTAGACCTGAAACCCTCGACCAACCTGAAAGAACTTACAAAGTAAATTAGTGTCTTTCCCTCACCCACTCCTCCCACGCCAAAAAAAAAGCATACAGCTAAGGAGTGTACCCTTTCCTCAACACAAATTTAAACAGGAACAACACACATATTTAAATTCTTTGCAAATAAAATGTCAATGCTGTAAAATAGACCATTCTGCAAAAATTACTATTGGTAGTTTCATATCTCTTAATTTTACCAGTTATAGTAGCTGTGCATTTCATATGTGTGTGTTTGTGTATAAATTAAAGCAAAATATTTTCTTAGATTTCAAACGCTTTACCAAAATACTCTCAGTCATCTTCTCACATGGGAGTCCAAGTCTGGTTTTATTCTGAAGCTAGCAAACTACTCTGTATAGTTTTGAAAGTTGATCAGAGTAGTGCAACATTCTGATAAGAAAAGGCAGCTACCAAGTTGCTAAAGAAATCCATAAAATTAAAATACCCAACTACCATAAATAGTATCTGCTTTAACGTTAGATGAGATTTCCAAGCAAACTGATGCACACAGGCATGCACACTTAGTACATGTGCACATAAATATCACACCAAGATCTTCAACCACCATCCTGTGTAATCTTTTGTAAGACCAGGTATATCTACACTATCTCAGGCCATCAACAATATTCTAGAATCTCTTAAGCAAGGCAGAAAACATATCTGATTGATTTCAAAGTTC
Organism: Aramus guarauna; assembly: GCA_013400195.1. Lineage (NCBI taxonomy): Eukaryota > Metazoa > Chordata > Aves > Gruiformes > Aramidae > Aramus > Aramus guarauna. The sequence goes on along the minus strand of VXBL01001982.1, from coordinate 790,407 downwards.
ACTATGGTTTGGGGCATTGATCAACTTAACAGCATGCATTTATGTTTCCATTTCTGGCACACATCTTCTCCCTTCCACCTTCCATCACAGTCAACTCTGTTTCCCTTAACTAGCCTTTGTGATAAACACTTTTGCTCCACCATCACCAGATCAGGATCTAAGTAGAAGAAATTGCTTGTCTGGGGAGAAAAGAGTTCTAGAGACCATTCCGATGGGTAAGGGAGACAGACATTTATAAAGGCTGGGTTAATATCCAGCACATTTACCTTGTGGCAAAGGAAAATGAATGACTATAGGTCCGGAAAAAAAGAGCATGTAATTTACTGGGTTTAACTTTGTGCCTCCCTTGCCTTGGTTGGTTTGTAACAGACACAACAGCAACATATGGTGCAACCCCTTCATAATAAAGACTTGGTGTAGTCTCCAAAAGTCAGCAGGTACACATGAATGTTGATGAGCCTCTGTCAAAGGCTTTTTATTCCATTTTTCAAATGATGTACTGGCAAAGGCTGTGTGTTCGCACTGAGACCCATTCTGCCAGGCTTGAGTACACTTAGCGTCTTTCAGTCAAGGTAAAATTCACAATGCAGCTTCTCATTTCCAGTAACAGTAAGGGAGGACTCAAAAGAAACTTCCATTGGAGAAAATACATTTGTAATACACTTCTCTGTAAGAGATCTTTGTGGGGAGACAGTGTCTTAAGAAGACATCAAGAATAAAAAAAAAAAGTTACACTGCAGATAAATTCACACAAAAACAAACTCCACAGCTTGCCTACTTGACATTATGATCAGAAAACAACCAAAGGATTGCTTTACAGAAAGTTCACATTGTTTAAAATGGACATACTGAGGTTTGGCAGTAGTTAGCTATCTACTTTTCGAGAAAACCAAAAAACAAACAAGAATCTAAGTCCCAATTTCAAATAATAACTCCACTGTTAGCAGCATACCAGCCACCTCCGTGGCACATATTAGACTCTTTTACCGGTCTCCCAACTACCCGCATTCATCCCGCAGGTTATGTAACACCTTATTTACAATTGAAATTTATAATTTCAGGTGGATGAATCAAGGTATCTCCAGTATAGCAATACCTGAGCTTTTAGCACAGTAACAACACATACTTTAGTATATTTTTCCAACTATTTTATTTAAACAACACTCAGCGGTTAGGCTCAAGTTTTTTTGATGCCTGTTGCTGTGATTTGCAGAAAATATTCACCGGAGCCAAGCATTTTTAGGAGACATACTGATCATCCTACCATGAATGTGTTTGTATCCTTGAAAAAGAGAACAGCAGCTGCAGGAGCAACTCCTGCTTCCATTCTCCACTAACACAATTTCTTCTTTTCTGCCTTTATCAGTGACAATTGTTACTGGAAGACTGTGACCTGGTCTCCCCAGTACAACACGTTTAATTACATAATTCACATTTGAAAAAAGGGGTAAACAGTACACAGAACACCAATGGAAAATCTGAAAAGCTAACATGGCTTTTACAGTCCCTTCCCATTTAAACTGAATATAGCTTTAAAGAGTTATAATGACTTAAACCACAAGGGAAGTTTAAAAGCATAGAATATGAAAGTCTTCAGGTAAATACTTACAAGAACATCATTAGATTTTAGTCAGAAAAGACTAGAAGAAAAGTGAGAGTTATGACAGTGCTCCTAAAATCCAAAATAAATTAGTAAAGTATATAGGTGTCTTTTCTCAAAGTAAGAAGGAAGCCATAAGTGTCTTGGCTTTTCAGTTCACTTTTCACTAATTGTAATTAATTTTCTGTGTTAATCCCAGGCCAACATGGACAGGAAAATAGAAATTCTCTTTATAAATTCTTCATTGTTGTTGATAATACTGGCAAATTAACTTCAACCATTTTCTTTGCAAAATACTTTCTAAATTTTCGCAAAAGAATTAGCCAACCTGGGTGTGACAGAATGTAGTGCTGTCGGTACCTGATCTGTCCCAGTGCCTTTTAATAGTACGGCATAATGTTGTGTAAACATTATTCTTGCTCTAAGCATTTATGAACAGGTTTTCCTATATAAACATACAGCTCCATCTAGGAGAGTTTCCCAACGTACGTTTTGAATGCTCTTTCAAAAGAAACAGAAATGCTCTAAGTTACAAAGTTTTTGCCTAATACACCAAAATACCTATTCAGTACTTCACAGCTGAACTACATTCTCTTTTCCATGGACCACATCAAAAAGACAATAATGAGGTTTCGTAGTTTCATCTCGAGCTTGTCTTTGTGTTGCCTGTACTATTAGTTCCTGGCGAGTTACATGAGTATCTTTAGCATGAACGACTTAAAACTTCTAAACTCTTGTCATTTAGCAATAACTGCTGGAAGGACCCAGACAATACCTAATGTCAAAACATTAATTTTATCTTATTTTCCTACAAATGTCATTAATTATCTTCTCTCATTGACCACACCAAAGCTTTCTTTGAAGTAAGGAAGAGATCCTCCTAAAGTGTGGTAACTCGGGTCTGCTGCCCAGAAGGCAAAGTGCGTACTGAGCCATGCTTAAAGAGTAAAATGATAAGCTCCCCGATTAACACTTGGGTAAGCCCTTGGGGCACCGTCTGAGCCGCCTGACAGCCCCCGCGGCGGTGACGGCTGACTGCGGGTGTGCAGGCACCAAGGGCCGCCAGCGCACACATGGCGGGGTCCTACACGTTACTCACGCACTACCGGCATTTTCGGAGAACCGGTACACGCACCTCACCGCATCACCGGAAACATCTTTAATCCTCGGCCTCCTAAGGTTCCCTCACGGTTATTAGTACCACACTGAGGAACAGCTGTCGGGTTTATAAACTTCCTTAAAGGTTTACAGGGAGTTTCTCAGGCTTAAGAGGCAAACGGAATTCGTGCCCCGGGTGCGAAGCGGTAAGGATAAGCTCTCCTCCTCCTCGGCTCTTCTTCCACTCGGCGCCGCCAGCAGAGCGGGTCCCGCAGCGGGAGGCGGCCCGGGCTGTCACCGCCCGGCCCGGCCCTGCGACGGGCACCTGTGGCGCTCGCCACGCCGTGCGCCCCGCGGGGCCCGCTGTCACCGGCCACTCGCACCCACACCCCGGCCGAGGAACGCTGCTCGGCTCCGCATCGCCCCGAGGCCNNNNGGCCCGCCCCCCCCCGGGGCGGGGGGCGGGGGGGGAAGCCCGGGGCGCGCAGGGAGGACAGCACAAAGCGCCTCCCCCCTCCGCCCGCGGCTTTGTTCGCGGCGGGGCACCGAGCCGAGCCCCCTTCCGCAGCCACGCTCCGCCGCCACCGCCCGGCCCAGCCCCGCTGACTATCCTCCCCCAGCCCCACCGCGNATGTCATTAATTATCTTCTCTCATTGACCACACCAAAGCTTTCTTTGAAGTAAGGAAGAGATCCTCCTAAAGTGTGGTAACTCGGGTCTGCTGCCCAGAAGGCGAAGTGCGTACTGAGCCATGCTTAAAGAGTAAAATGATAAGCTCCCCGATTAACACTTGGGTAAGCCCTTGGGGCACCGTCTGAGCCGCCTGACAGCCCCCGCGGCGGTGACGGCTGACTGCGGGTGTGCAGGCACCAAGGGCCGCCAGCGCACACATGGCGGGGTCCTACACGTTACTCACGCACTACCGGCATTTTCGGAGAACCGGTACACGCACCTCACCGCATCACCGGAAACATCTTTAATCCTCGGCCTCCTAAGGTTCCCTCACGGTTATTAGTACCACACTGAGGAACAGCTGTCGGGTTTATAAACTTCCTTAAAGGTTTACAGGGAGTTTCTCAGGCTTAAGAGGCAAACGGAATTCGTGCCCCGGGTGCGAAGCGGTAAGGATAAGCTCTCCTCCTCCTCGGCTCTTCTTCCACTCGGCGCCGCCAGCAGAGCGGGTCCCGCAGCGGGAGGCGGCCCGGGCTGTCACCGCCCGGCCCGGCCCTGCGACGGGCACCTGTGGCGCTCGCCACGCCGTGCGCCCCGCGGGGCCCGCTGTCACCGGCCACTCGCACCCACACCCCGGCCGAGGAACGCTGCTCGGCTCCGCATCGCCCCGAGGCCGGGGCGGGGGGGGGGGGG
>VXBL01001982.1:703696-786165 GCA_013400195.1 Aramus guarauna | reverse complement strand
CCCCCCCCCCCCCCCCCCCCTCAGCCCCCCCGCCACGCTGCCGCCTCCTCCTACCTTGGCTTTCCCAGCCTCCAGCTTCTTCAGCCGCTCCTCGTCCTCCATGGCGTCTGTGCGGGAGAGCAGAGCGTTACGGGCGGCGGGAGGCGGGCCCCACCCCGCCCCCTCCCCTCAGCAGGGCCGCACACGATCGCTGTCCTGTCCCGTCCCGCTCCGTTCCCCCCCCTCACAGCGACAACAGCTGCCGTGGCGAGGCCACCGGCGCCGCCATCTTCATCTCCACGTAAACACGCGGCCGGGGAAAGTGACGTTAGGGCCGCCCGCTCCTCCCGCTGCCGCGGGCCCCTCCTCCCCACCGAGCCCCGGCCGCTCCGAGCGCCTCCGGCCGGGCGCGGGTCCCGCCACACCAGCCCTGCAGAAGTGGGTTTGCACCCTTCCAGGCCGAGCGGGCAGCACGCGCCGGCGGGGGAAGCCGAGGGACAAGCAGCCGCGGGCACGGCCGCCGCCGCGGAGGGGGAGGACGGAGGCACCGGCGGGCACACCCCCCTCCACACCCCTGTCGCTCCTGCAGGCAGGAGGGCGGGGGGCTTTCTCTTCCCACAAAAGAACTGCAGCGGAAAGACGCCTGTAATTTGCTGTTGCTTTGATACAAAGGTCTGAGCAGACAGTACCTGAGTTTGCAAGACTGCTGCCTTCTGCTGTCTCGCAAATCCAGCCTCTCTGGCTACAATGCTAATTGTGACAGTTTTGATTTCCTCAGTGTTTCCCTGCTCCTACGTGTGGCTCACTAAACCGCAAGCTTCCTATAGCAGGGATAAAGCTTGGAAATACGCGAACGAGCTTTTTGAGCGTGTGTCGCAGACTATGCAGGGATGACAACAAAGGATGTGTAGCCCCCCCAGTTTAAATTACTTAATAAGCACTCATTGTGTCGGAGGAGTTGAAATACGTGTTTTAACATCACAATGGGGAGCATGGCACGTGGCAATTAAATGCTAATGCAATTTCTATACCTCAGCATTCAAAACAATGAAATATTCTGGGATTACTGAATATTGTCTACCAAATGTGTGCCTTGCAAGGCTATTAGCAAATCTGAATTGCATGTTCATGGTGTGCTTTCTCTTTCAGTTATCCCTGAAGTTGGTTCCGTTTCTGGTGGTGCGATGGATGGCACATTCCTGGCAAGCCTTGTATCATTCGGGTGTAACAGCTGCATCTGAACAGTTTCCTTATTCTGCATTTGGAGTCATTCTGCTTTATTAAATGCAAAATCCAAAATCTTTCTGAATTAACTTAGATCTTGGCCTTGCCAGCCTTTTAAACACAATTCACTTAGTATTCAATTTTTCCTCGCTTGAATTTTCCAGCAAAGACTAGATACGCCCAAAACAGAAAAAATGACAAAAGAAAACATTATTTGCACAGTATTACCGACCAAGACCAAGATGAAAAATACTAGGGCTCCTAGCAGCAGACTTCCACACCCATATTACTGCCAAAGTAAACTAAACCTACAATCTGAATTTTTTAAGCATTTTCCACTCCTCCTAAAAGACATTACATTTCACAGAAAAGTCAGAAATCATTTGTTAATCAGTACACCTAATGTGCATTGCTGTATTTACAAAACAATGTCGTTCAGTCAAAAAGGAAATGAATGCCATTTATGTCAAAAGAAGAAAACACCATCCACGGTAGGGAATGACAACTGTCTGTGTTATACTTTGTTCCATATTTGAAGCAAGAATATGTTTCAGTTAAAGTTCTCAGACTTTGCTATTTCACTAGAGGAAAAGCAAGTAATAGAGAAAAACAGCAAATGAAAATGAAAATAATTAATTAATTAAAGAGGATTTTTTTTTTTTTAGAAATACGAATCTATTTGAGTTAATTCCTTAAAAATATGCTCTCGAGTTAGTAAAATAAAGTGTTTCACGCAAAGCCTGTATAAATGGAAGTTTTTCTCAGCAATTACAAAGGACTGGAGGCCCCTGAGGGAAAAATAAATCACCTTTTCTGTGCCAATGACATTCCTCTTGGCTGATGAAGGCCAATGTCACAGAACTAGCTGTTAGGTGTCAGTAAAATTTCACACACACATGACATTATGACAGTAATTTCTTAGTCAGTAACTATTCCATTTAAAAGATAATTACAAACTTCCCAAATCCCATAATTAAATGGGTTCTTGAGTTAATGCTAAGAATTAATGGGCCTAAATTTCCTCTCACTTACAGACTTTTATCCATGTAATTCTAATGGATTTTAGTTAAACACCTAATTCATGACAATGAAAGTCATGAAAATCAGACTGACACACTGTAACAGAGTACTGTGGAAATTACTACTGGATAAAATATCCAGGGAATAATATTTCCATATTCTCTCAACATTAGAAGAAGAACTGAACTTTCTGTCAAAAAAAAAAAAAAAAAAAAAAAAAAAAAGTCCTAGGGTATGATGTCCTGCTTAAGCTATTTAAATTCCTATTTTAAAATTTATGCAGGGTGAGCTGACTGGAATTCACAACTTGGTTAGCCAATTAAACTTTCAGTTACAGAAAGGCATTAATCTTGGTTGCTTAATTCTCAGAACTGACCAATTATGTTCACTTGCCTAAGAATGTAAGATCGTGCCTAAGAGTCAGGCTAATAACTGCTTTAAAAATTGATTAACTTTCCAACACTCACTGAATTCACTTAAGTTAAACATGTGTAAACTGCTTTCAACAACAGCATATGTGAAGTGAAGCAGATTAACAAGGTAAAAAATACAGATCAGACATTCTCCAAAATAGGAATGACCAGTGTTTTGGCTCAGGTTTATTTTATATGCAAATATATTGATTATTGGAAATGTTCATAAAAAATGCACTGAACCAGCTTCAAATATCAGACCTAATTTTTAGTCATGTTTGTCTGTAAACAAGGACAAAGGCCTTTTCACCTGTAGCATCTTCTCTAACAATGAAATCCACCTTCTTCCTACCCCTTCTGTTCCCTTTATTCACTGTTCAGGGAAGATATGCCTGGGGACTCGCATCGTGGCACTTTGGTGGACTGCGAAGCCAGAAGACGAAGTCTAAAGACCACATGCAATAAAATCACAAAGCTCTAGTTAGGAAATTCAAATTTTGTCGTAGTCCACTGAAGCCAGAATCAGTAGGCTGTCAGATGATGCTGCTGGTAAATCATGTGCGCAAATAAGATGCAAAAATGACAAAACATCACAGGCCTAAACTGATGATACCACCTCTTTCAACAGCTAAGGAGCTCAGATATTGTGTGTTCTCAGGTGTCATAATTATCAGCAATACCACTTCATATTGAGACTATCAACTGTAAATTATTTCCTTCAACAAAAAATATATACTGGAATGGAAGACTCCTACATGAACCATGTAGGATTCCCTGGAAGCTTGTAAAAACAAAATATTATCTGACCGATGTCTTCCTAGCACTAATACAATGACCATGCTACTTTATGTTTCTTGAGAGAGCTACAAATGTGTTTAATTGTAAATGTCTGTATTTGGTCAACTTAATGTGGTAAAGGAGTAGTTCTCTGGCTAATGGCTATGCAACCTCTGACGTGTATGCCCAGCAGTTCTGCTGTGACACTAGATCTGCTTGACAAAACCCACCTGACAGGGTAATGCATTCAATTATAGTGAACATTTAATGGATCAAGTGTGAAAATAAGAAACACCTCCGTCTGAAAGACGACCATGCTGGAGGTTTTATTTGATCAGGACATGGACCTGCTTTCATTGAACCTACTGGAAGTTTTATGGCTGATTATATGGCAGGGCCTCAGTGTTTCCCTGTCATAGCGCTTATAAACCAGAATGAATTGCATCTACCTCAGTGTGAGCTTGCACAGAGTATGAGGTTGATTTAATGACTAGCTTACCTCTGCCTTTGCCACAGTCTGCTGTGCCAGCTCTGTCCCCTACCATCTGCTCTGAGCTGCATCGAGCATCATTTTGCACTGCAGTTTCCCAGAGTGCTGCTTTGTTGGCATGGTTGCAGTGGGTGGGTGATTTCAGTAAAATGTGTAAAGTTCATAATTTTAGAGACCCTTTGTAGGTATTGCTGAGGGAGGATTACAAAATCATACTCATTTGCTCTTAGCAAGTGCAAGTCACCTTAAATTTCAGGTAGATATTGTATTTAGATAGTCTGACTGCATGTTATAAAAACATTTTTTAAGACCTCAGTCACTTTCACCTCAGGGATTTTTGAGGTATGTTATCTATATTAGGACTACCTTGAACTGTGTTTTAGAAACAGCCCAATGTTCTCTCCTTTGAAGTAGGGCACAACAAATGCCATTACAGAATAAATAGTGAGGCTTTTTGGTTAATAAGTAGGTGAGCTAGAGATGTACGGAAAACATCTTATGATTTAAAGAGTTTGGATTTGGGTTTTGTGGTTTGTTTTTTTTTTTTCCTTTAGAGAATCATTGGACAAGCATGGTAGTATGAAAAATTATGAAATGGGGTGTCTGATTAGTATATATAAATCAAGGTCCTGCATAACTGCTCAAATTTCTATTCTTTTATATGTATTTTTTGAATGAAAAAAGGTACCAAAGCCTATGAAACAGCATGGGCACTGAGAATGAAAATAAAATGTTCTAACACAAGAGGAAACAGTTACCAAAAAAAAATATGCAATTTTTAACCCATATCTGCATCTGTGAAGTTAGACAAATTTATATTAACCACTGCAAGCAGTGTCCCAACAAAATGTCTGTTTATTGTCACTACTGAGCATGCATTTTTTTTTCCTAAATTAAGTTTTATTGAGTTTTGTTACAACAGGTGACAGAAGAAATCAGATGCTAAAACCTTTCACACACATATGTGATCTAGGCATTCACTTCATACATGCATAGAAGTGGGCTTGCTAACACGCTTCAGTCACGCATAGTCAGCTCCAACACACAAAAGTGGTTTTCTTGGTTCCAAACACAAACATTTTTCTTCTGCTGAAAAGAGAGTGAAATAACTGATACAAAAGTTGTAAAGCACAGAGCTCTTGTGATACTGCAATAACACATACCTCCTGGAGATGTGTGTCTTTGTTTTCTGAATCCTGGAGTTGTACAGCTTATAGTTTGACAAATTGTAAGCTCCACGTATCTCTTTTTAGGCATATTTGAGTCTGTTCTTTATCACTTAATTAATTGAGACAAATACTGTGATATTTGGTTGCTGCTTTGATGTAAATACTGTAGCTAGGAAGAGGCAAGACTCTATAGCTAAGAAGTTTTGCAAGATGAATAATTTATTCTGCAGGCATAATATATCAGGGAAGGTAATTTAAGTAAGCTTGCAACTAATACAACTAATTAATTAAATGACCCAGAAGTATCAAACTGGCATTTGATATTTGAGGTATGCACAAGAGATTAATTTCTACCACAAATCAGTTATTTATATCAGATATATGTAGAGCTATTATAGTATACATTTCTTTGTAACTGGTTGCAATTGTCCAAGTTCAGGTAAAGGTTCAGAATATGTTTCTCTTATGCCTATTCCATATGAAGGTATAAAACCTAGTTATTTTCTTACCGTTATGGTATTTTATATGGTCAAGTGAATATGGTCATGAAACTCCACTTACAACCTGGAAGAATTTACAAATTTAACAGAATGTCCACGTGTTACAGCACAGTAGTGATTTACCAGTGTGAATACTAGTTTCTTTTCAAATTTTTCCAGTGTTCATCTGACAGATCAGCATTCCCAGAGGTTTTTTAGAAATTGCAGAATTTCCAATGCTATCTGAGATGAAGTGTTCCAGGCACCAGAACTGGCAGCACAATTACAAAGTCTGAATAAGCTATAGCTTCCTAAAATTCTGTTTTAATATATTTGGGTGCTAAAATGGAGAAGATTTCTGATATTCATATTTTAGCAAGTCTCAAAAGACATTAAAATGTAATTACTTTCATAATGAGAATCACTCCTAAATTGTTTACAGGGAAAAAAAGAGCTGGCATGGCGTGCAATCCCATAGGAATGGGTAAGTACAATGAATTTCCTGAGGCTTAACTTCGATACTTACAGGGTAATTTTATTCAGCCACCTCAAATAAAGAGTGCCCCAGGCACAGCGGAGCTGGGGGATCGTGCAGGACTTCCAAAGCCGGTGTACCTCACTCACACCCTAGCAAAAGGATTTATTGCTGGACTGCTACGAAAACACGCTGGGTGCACTGCAAACGCTCACAGACCTCATCCACCGGGCCGTGCGTCAGGGGGAGGGAATGCAGCATGGCCACTTGTCCTCCCTGCTTTACCCACAAAAAAATTCTGTATTAGTGCCCAGTTGGACAACACAGGTGTAACTGTCGGAGCTTTACAGCAGATATGATTGTTTACCCGTGGAAAGAGATTTTTTTTTTTTCTCTTGTTTGCACTTTTGTGAAAGCAGGACCAGCTGCTGCCCAGCCCGAGCACTAAGCACTGGTGCTGGCCGGCCTGTGTTCTTAGCTCACTCTCCCTCAGTCTGACTGCAGCTTTTGTTGCCATCGAACCTTAAGATGCTCTTTAAACAAATTGTTTTCCACCTGCTAACTTGGCTGTCTAAAAACTGTTAGTTAAGTACAGGGGGTGTGTAGCCCACCACTTCTTTAAATCGACATCTTACCGCAAAAGACTTCACAGGAAGCCCATATGGCCATCCGGGAGACACCACTTTTCTGAGTAATAGCTGGGACCAAAATTCAGGGATTTTTTTGATCTTATGCTGCCATCTCCTGGCAAATGGCTCAATTACAAATAAAACGGTGAGTAAGACGGCTCTGCAAGGTGGCAGCGGTGGGAGCAAACCCGGCCTCGTGTAATGGCGGTTCCTGCCTGTCGCCCGGGGCGCGGCCCATGGGTAGGGGCAGCTTTCCCCAACCGGCCGGTCGCGCCGGGCAGCCGCACTTTATTTTCAATTTAGAGGCTGGAAAGAGCACGGCGAAAACCCAGCCCCATGATTTCTGGTCAGTGCATGTGGCTCATAGCGAGGTGAAAACAGGTCCTTGGTGGGCTTTTACACAGGCTCATGTAAAGGTGTGGGCTGTTTCTGCAGGACAGTTTAACCTAGCAAAGTGATCACAAATGTGGCCCATCTTGTGTGCTGGCACAAGGGAAAAAGGAGAAACTGGAGAATTCTTTATTGTTGCATCTGTAACAAGGATGGCAGCGAGCCCGAGTGCCGCCTTCCCGCTGCCTACCTGCAGCCGCAGCACGGCAGGGAGGCTCTGTGAAAAGTCCCTTCCCTAACTATTATATCAATCAGTCTTTATAGTATGAAAGTGTATTAACTTTGTTAATATACATGTTAGTTCACATTGTACACTGGACTGTAATGAGGTAGAGACTTCAGTATTGGTTATGCTTAAGTAAAACTAAAAGACAACTTGGCCCTGGAAATAAGGACTTGGCTTCTTGCAAGCTTAGAGCTGTCCATGAAGGATAAAGGATACCCCTGGACAACCAAGATAAGGCCAGCATCCTAGCCCCTTTGACATGTCTTTGAAACCCTTCCTGTGTCATCTGGCATCACAGATAAGTAATTATACCAAGACTGACTCCAGGGAGTGCTGGATCAATAGACAAGCAGCAAGAATGCTGCAAAAATATAGTTGCTTTGCAAAGTTTTACTATGATTAGTAATCAGTAGTGTGGTTGTTAGTGATTAGTCAAATTGTGTTGTACCTGAATGTTTGCAGGGTACAAGAATGTGTAAAACCACATTTGGGGTGCCCTAATTTGGCTGGAACACCTCAGGCACATGAGTGAATATTTACCCTTGTAATTCTACACATTGACCCTCCAGGTTGGGGGTTTTGTTTTGGGCTAACAACCCAATCATGTAAAAAACAAAACCTGTTGCAAAAACTGCAACAACACTACGCCACCGGGTCCGATGGCATAGTGTTGTTGCAGCCCTATGCTCCTCGAGGAGTAACAAGGACTAAACAACAACAACAACAACAATTCTACACATTGTGTCCTAGCTTCTCTCCTCAGCTGATATCGGCCAGTTGTGAATTTTTATGGCAGAGGTGATCCAGCTGCTGTGCCCCTCTGTGTCTGAGTGGTGCTGGAAATGGCCGATCTCTGATTATTCAGGACGAAGCGGTGTAATTTTCCCTGTGTTTGGGGTATAGCCCAGTGTAAGCAAAGTAAAGCACTTATCAGACCACTGACACAGGTAAAGTCAAAGCCTGGGACGCTTGCTCTAGGGGAGGAGAAACACAGGACAGTGCTTCTTTCACTGGCCCCAATGAAGGGACCATGAATGCTTTTCCTCTCATTTTATTTGATGTCTTGAGGCATAAGTTGCAGCAATTCTGTAGAAGGAAGGGTGATGTTTACTTGGGTTGTAATGAACAGGGATTGTACCTCTGATGCATAGATAGAAAAAAAGGTTCCTGATGTAAAGAACTAAGCAATATTAGTTAACTAGTAAACTTATGTGTAGGACTTTAAGGATGAAGGGAGAGAACAAAACATTGCCAGAAGTTGAATTGTATTTGCTAAAGGAGTAGCCTCAATCATATTGATCCAGGATATTGCATGATCTTGTGTTCTTTGTTGTATGTTTCAGGAAACGGCAACAATGTCTGAGGTCTGATGTGGTCCTCACAGGCTCTTCAGTTGTGGAGACAGAGGTGATGTGTGGTACTTTGTGTTCATGCAACTTCGCAAGTTTGGGTCTGTAAATACTGACATCGAATTGCTGAGGAACTTCACTGAAACATGCTGAGAGCTTACAAACATGAGTAGACCTAACATTGCACTCGTTGATTAAAAAAATTATGGTGAATTTTATCAGCAATCTATGTAATGTGCTCTGGGTGTTGTGAATTAATTGCTTTTATATTTAGTAGTGGATAGACAAGGATTGATGTGTGTGTGAGTCTGTTACTTGAAGAAAATCAACAGGTTGTTTCCATGCACTTGAGAGATTATCACTGGGCTGTTAAGGCTTTTTAGTCTGAATTTACTTACCTGGCTTAACAATGTGAAGATTCACTGTCATGAACATTATTTGTAGCTGTTTGAATTGAACTTGGCTACCATTTGGAAAGAAAAGACTTGTGGGAGAAATGAAAGAAGTCTTGGATTTGGGGTTTGTTTACAGTCTTGGGTATTGCTTTGGTGAGAGTATAGCTTCTGGCTTCTCCCCACCTCATGCTACCTGCTACTTTCAATACAGTGAACAGAGACTGGAGAGTGAATCATCTTACCCTAAAGTAAACATCCAGTCCTGGATTGGACCCTAATTTTCATCTCCATTAACTATAATCATACATACATAAGTACATGTACATTACTGTACTGGGGTGTGTTGATCTTGAGCTAGTCTTTCCTAAATTGATGATAGGACACTTGTGGAAAGAAGTGGCCTCTCCATGTTTCTGTTGGTGTTACTTGCTGCAGTGCCTATTTTGCTGCTCAGAATCTGCATGTTTGCCAGTAATTATCCAAAAAAACAAACAAAAAAACCCCCAAAAATCCCAGATTTAAAATGGTGGGGTTTTAAAAAAGTTAAAATAAGTTGCTTTTAACAACACAGAAATGTTGCTAGTAGTTAATCCTGAAAGGTCTGAATCCCATTCTCCTATTCTGAAACCTCTTTTGTCACTTTTGAGATTTTTATCTTTTGAAGCTTACCTTGTGAGCATATTCAGCAGCTAGGTTTTGCAGAGTTAAAAAAGCATGAAAAATCCCAGTTTCAGGGAATAGGACAAAGGTTTCATTCACTTCAGCAGGCTGCTTGCGTCACTGGCTGAGAGAGTGTGCTGAGATTTAGGACTTCCAACATGGATTTTGGCATGAGGAGAGTGACATCATTTCCTGAGTTGTGTGACTGCTGGAAAATTAAAAAAAAAAGGGGATTTTTAATCAATGAACTTTATTTAAGAGCCCAAGAAATGACACATTTTGCTGAAACTCAAACACTTCCCTAGAAGTGTTTAAGACCAGGTTGGATGAGACTTTGGGCAACGTGGTCTAGTAGAGGTTGTCCCTGTCTGTAGCAGGGGTCCCTTCCAACCCAAGCCATTCTATGATTCTATGATTCTGTGATTCTATGATTCTAAATTCTACATTAAAAAATACTTCAAACCAGTGAAGTGGAACTCTGAAAAGGTGTGCCTCTTACTGCTCAGGAAATTTTTAACTTATTACCATAACAAGATTTGGTAAAATAGTTAATCTTTATAAAATAAAATATATAATTTCTTTGTAACAATGAAACAAAGGTGTGGTGAACCAGAATGAGGTGTTGTGATATCCCAGTTTTACTGACAAAAATTCGTTCAGAATGAGATTGCTGTGGAAAAACAGCTAGATACTGTCCTTCCAGGACTCCTTCCTGAAGTCTTACTTAGAAAGTATATATAAGGCATAGCAGGGGAGTGTTGGGGGAAAAACATTTATGGAAAATTCTGGACAGCATTTTAGTTGCCTTAATTTTTACTGGTTCTCAGGACTGTCTGCATGAAGCTGAGTACTCTGAGACTCTAAGGCCATTCAGAATTGGGAAAGTTTCGCACAAGATTCAATTCATATTAGCTATTCCTTCTCTGAGGGCTGGCAATTCTGTTTTACATTTCTTATAAATGATGCTCTGAAGCTTTAATGTAACTTAATTTGGCTCCATGACAAGATCAAATATCCATATATTTCCTTCTGAAATTGAAGTAGAAATTAACTTTTTAACAGTTTGAGTTACTACTAACTTGTAGGATTATTTCGGGCCAATGTTTTAAATAATTGCTCGCCTTTTCTTATGTTGGTATAAGTGTTTTTTCTGTTTTCAATCTGTAGCCAATGTGAAGTAAAAAAGCCTCAGTACATTCTTTGGTTTTCATTCACCTTGGTTGTATTGTATGGTTTGGTTTTTTTTCCTTCACCTCCAGATGAAGAACCATGCAAGAAGAGCAGTATGATGGTGTACAGACCTTCTGATCCCCATGGCAGTTAGATGATTGATACACATGAAGAACACATTGTTTCTCTAACACAAATGATTTCTAGCTATTAGTTTTTCAGGGGGGCCTATATTCAGATTGGTGCCTTCTCTGGCTTCAGAAAGAATAAAATAGAGTTACTGGTGGTGCAGAACCGCATGATAAGCAAGCTGGCATGGGTTAGAGTAGATGTCAAATTAGTAAGACAAGAGCTGTTGGGTTTTCTTAGGAGATTGATCAAAAGCAGGGCCTGATGCAATTCCTGAAGACCAAAGGAGCAAGCAATCTGCTCATTACTAAGAGCATCTAACATTAGCCATGGGTCATCCTATGAATTTGTTGAAAAACATTGGGAAAAATATTATCATAAGTGATGTGAAAATTAAAAAGATTCTGGAAAGTTTCCTACAGTCCTTTCTTCATTCTCGTAGTAGCAGCAATGTAGAGAAAAAAGAATACTGGGGTTTTTTTTTTGCTTTATTGGGTTGATATCTAAAAATCTTTGTGACAAATATTTTAAAGCAGAGTAGAAAAGGTATAAGACATACCTGCTTCCTGAGGTCACCCGTATGCAGTGAAAACCAAATGGCTTTTTAGAGAAAACCATTTCTAGAAATGTCTTAGTCATCCTATGAAGCAGAAAGTAAGTGACAGCTAGCACTGAGTTTGTCTAGACATCTTTTCAAGAGAACAACTGAGACCTGTTACCCTTGATTGTGTGGCTGATATTTTAAATTTATCTAATATGCACATTGAAAGAAATCTTACAGATATCAAGGAGAAACCGCCTTCTCTTGACTGTATTGAAAGAGACGTGATAGACTTATTCTTGACTATGTGCAAGTTCTTTTTCTTTCATCCAGAAACTTCAATGATAAAATAGTTTGTCTCATACAGCCAGAAATCTACATTAAACATACAACAATAAACTCTTATATTCTGTATACAAGCAGCTGGATATACATTAAGCAGCTGGATCAAAGAACTGGAAAAGTTTGATTATAACTGAAAATTATAGAAATGGTGATCTTGCTCTAATTAAAAGGAGATTTGACACTAAACTGAAAACATTACACATTGATTAATCAGATATAGGTATTACTCATGAGTAGAGAACATACTGTGTGAGAATTTCTTGACCAGATTTTGTAATTAAAAAAAAATTCTGAAAGGGGGCTTTTCTATATTGCTTGGAAAAAAGTTTTAAATTTTTCCCCCTAAATAAACTGCTGTAAGCAAATGTTCTGACATTAGTACTGGAATTTTCTGCAGTGGCCATGAGAAAGTCTCAGTCATGAGACCTGTCAAATGTGAGGGTAGTGGACCTGTAGAGATGTAATGATGTGCTTCTGCTGAGGATTTGAATGAAATCAGTGATCAGTGATGGCACAGACTGTAATGAATGACTAAAAGAGGTGTAAGAAAAGTGGGTCTGTTGCCCCAGTGTCTTGAGGGCAGTTTCTTTAAATGCTACAGAAGTCTTTGTGGGAGATCAGACTGATTTGTTAAATACACTGAAAAGGTCCCTTCACAAAAAAAAAAAAAAAAGTATGATTCCCAAGAAGTATAAAAAAGGGGTAATTTTGTTTTTCAGATGTATTTTTTTTCCTACTGCTAAATTACAAGATCTTCAAATACATACATATACGCACTTGTCTTCTGATCACACAACTAATCTTCTTGCTTAGTCTGGATAAAAGTTTCTATTGCTTTGTTTCCTCCTCCTTTTTAGGCTACAGTGTGTGGTCTAAAAACACCTGTCTTTGGTCAGAAATCTAGGCAAAATCAAATCCACTAACTTGTATGTATGTAGGTTTTTCAATTTACTTTTGTTATTGAATATTTAGTTTTTCTCGATGTAATTTTAATTTCTAGTTAACAAGAAAGGCATTGTTCTTTGTTAGCTTTCTTCCACAGTTGTGTTTTTCTTACTATTTCCTCTTGTTAGGAATGCCTGGTGTGCAGAGGCTTGATCCTGACTCCTGTAGCGGAGAAATATTGAGGCAGGTCGTATTTGTCTTTTAGCAAGAACTTTAGTTTCATTTTTGTCTTAACTTTGGTTCAAAAACTGTTGTGATTAGAAGCTTGGCCCTTCTTTACAGCAGGAAATCAGAATGCAAAAATAGGATTTTTTTATTGTCTAGCTGTTACTATTTAAAGGGGAAGGTGATATAAGAGAAAATGGATGAACAGTCCTCAGGAATTAATAGAATTAGCTGTTTTTAAAATCTAAGGTAATGTATATTTACAGTTGGTGCATAATTAAGTTAAGGCAGCCCTCCAGTAGTTTAAAAAGGCTGGATTTATTTTTCTTAGTGTTATTTTCCAGTAACTAAAAAAGTGAAGATTAGCCTAGAGACTTACAGTGACTGCATGAAAACGTTTTGTCCATTTCAACATTTATTTTTATGCAATGCCTTTTTTTTTTTTTTTTCTTCTTTATGGTGAATACATAGAAGTTACCAGGAAAAGTTAGCATAAGCTGCACTTCTAAGTGTAAAATAGTAAGAGCAACAGCTCTAATAACTACTGTAGATCAATGCTTGAAAACAGATACTCCAAAATGTCAAGCTGCATATGTATTACTTGGCTCTGCGAGAAACTGCAGTAAATGGTGCTTTTATAGAGAGTTTCTTTGACTGCCAACGGAAGAACTGTAACACATTTATAGGGAGTAAAAATTGGAATGAAACATGCCAGAGCAGAACAGCAATTACTTCCTTCTTACCAATGGGAGAGAATTAATGTAATAAATCATTAGGACAATAATTGGAGATATATTTGAAAGATGGCTTAGTTATTAGAAGTTATAATTTAATTAAATGATAAATTACAAATAATGACAAGTTTGTATACATTTCACCCCAACCCAGAATTTCCATTAAGGACTATGTATTTTCTTCCTATTTAAGTAATAAAGGGATAAAGCGAAAAAATCTTAACTTCTCTTTTTATTAATGTGTATGTGAAAGCAGAAATTTTATGAAGGCAAAATACAGCAGTAGTAGCTCTTAAATGGAAAAAATGACTGACCATTGGTTACTAGTAAGGGTAAAGCTCATTGTATTCGATGGTTAGCAGTAGATCAGAGTTTAGAATCCTTTGGGAAATAATTAATGTGATGTTATATGCCAACTAATTATGGTACATATGAAATATGAAGCTCACAGTATGTTTCAAAGCAGCCATGACCTTTCTTGGTAGGAAAAGATCACCGATCAGATACTTTCAGTTATAAAGTCAAAATACATATCTCTCCAGATGCTCAAATATCCTGCCTCAGTTTGTCATCTGAATGCTGTTCAAGCCATCCTGATAATACGACTGTGTTTTGAGACAGTCTGTGAATGAAGTTGAGATGCTGGTAAAATAGAGTGTTCATGTCCCCCATGGCAGGGGGGTTGGAACTAGATGATCTTTGAGGTCCCTTCCAACCCAAACCATTCTATGATTCTATGATTGTAGGACCACTGAGGCTGGAGCTGGAGCAGCTGGCAAATGAGGAGACACAAAGGGAACAGTGTTTGTTTAGCCTGGAGGAGGAAAGGCAGAATGGTGGGGAACCTAACCATTGGTGGGGAACCTAAGGTGGGGAGCCTTCTACTCCCTAAACAAGGGTTGCAGGAAGGTGGAGCCAGGCTCTTCCTCTGAGGTATACAGTGAAAGGACAGAAGCCGACAAGACCATTTCCGATTAGATACGAAGAATGAGAGTGGCTAAGCACTGCAACACACTGCCCAGAGAGTCTGTGGTATTATCACCTTGGCAGATTTTCAGTATCTTGACGAGGCAGAGCCCTCTGCAACTCCATCTAACTTTGCAAGTAGTGTGCTGTAAGCAGGAGAGTGGGTAAAATGATCACTTCCAAACAAAATTATTCTTTGCTTGTAGTGTCTTTTTATTGAACTTTGTGAGATACAGCAATATGTGTGTCTATTCGGTGTGACCATCAATGTTAGCTTAATAATGAATGTAAAAAACTTTGCAATTGTATGTGAAAGGAATGTTAGAAACATTTTGTCGTTGCACAGTTTGTTTGTTTGTTTTTTAATACTTTCTGGATAAGTTATATTTCTTGAATTATCTTCAGAAAAGCAGAATTATGTTTTCAGTGTTCCCATGCTTGATTCTTGCCTTTCCCTGCAAAACTGTAAGGAATCTTACTAGTAAAGATTTTATTTCTTCTTTCTAGTAAAGTTTTCTCAGTTTCTGTCCAAGGTAGTAAATAGTGGATGCTTAGCTCCCAGATAGTTTCTCTTCCACTATATTTTATCACTGTAAAACTTTCTCAGCGGGAAAAACCCTGAATAATAAATTATTCTGAAAAGCAAACACCTTTCCTTACTCTCCGCTCTATCCTATGTGACTATAGACAGCACAGATACAAACTTTTCAATATTACAAGGATGACAGCTATTTTAAGGACTGGAACAAAGAATGACAGCATCTTACTGGCACACCTGAGGAAGAAATGTTGTGATATGGGGGAAAGTGGTGACAGAGTAGGAATTGTATATTTGTTAAAGAAACTGCAACATAAATTATGAGAAGGATCTATATAGGCCTAGCTTATCAAGCCCACTTTGTTTCAGAATTGTGAAGAAGGATTAAAACCCAATAAAAATCATCTTATTTTATTGCAGAATACTTTGCCTGTATTACAGCCAGGAAGGCCAAAACCAGCCAGCTGAGCTGATAGTTCCTTTTCTACTGAGAATAAATTTCAGGAGGGAAGTAATTTCCCATCATGGTTTCTGAAGCAAAGGGATTTGAAGAAATCATCTGGACTCTGAGATAATTCAGAGCAGAAGCCTACATGTGATGAGAAAGTACTGTTTCATCTATGCATTATATACTTTTAAAAATAATTTCTTTCTTATAGAAAACAGCTTGAAAAAGAGTTGAGTATAGCACTTTTTTTTCCTAGACTTGTAAAGGAAGTTTATCAGCCAAACTTTTGTCAGCTTCACATACTGTTTGACAAGAGATATTTCTTACCATGAAAAATAAGCAACCAAATACTCTCTAGGGCTTGCAAGATATAAATTCTTACTGGATTGTAGAAGCTGCCAAACTGCTTAATATGTTCTAGATCTTTACTAGCAGAGATGTTGAAAGTCCGAGGGTCCTTCTATATAAAATCTATATAGAAGTTGTCAATAAAAATAGAGTTTTTCCCAGTCTGTTGAGCCAGAAGCTAAAAAATACTTTTTAGATGCTTTTTTGCAGCTAGTTTGACTGAATACCACTGAGGAGGTTCTGTGAACTTTCCTATGTATCTTCATTCTTCTTGTGTATATATGCCATTTCTAAATAAAGAAAACCACATTGTTAGTTATTGGAGGAAGATAGTGTTGCAGAAGAGATATCTCCAGGTCTTAGAGAACAGATAAGAGAAAGCAAATTAGCCAAGTCACACAGAATATAAGTTGCCTAGTGGATGGGTTTTTCAAGAACCGTATACAGAATAAGAATATGCTGAAATATGAAGAACTACGTAGTTCCTGGAAAAAGACCTAACTTATAAGGTACCCATTTTGTTGAGATCAGCCATTGTGTCTTTCGCTGAAAAAAGCTTTTGGAACTGGAACTGAGAGAAAGATAAGAGTTAGCATAGAGCTCCCAAAGTGGTAATGGCATTAGAATTTGTAGTGTGTATGAACATTTAGAAGTTTCCTTACAAAGAAATTTCTCTCAACAGAAATGAGAATCTTGCTCTTTCTTCTGTGGTAGAACATAAAAACATGTTGGTAATTTAGAGGTGAGGGTGACCTCAATATCCTACCAGAGTTTTATGTGGTTTGTGGGAGGCTGCTGAAGACAGAAATACTTGTTATAGTTTGGTTGCTTCTGTTATCTATGTGTCCTAGCTTTCCATGTACTTTAGACATTGACCTGGGCTCATCTTGGGGCTTATTCCTAATTGTAGACATTTCAGTATTTAGTAAGCTTACTAAATTCCCGATGCTCTGGGAACCCAGTAACAGAGGTAATTAAAAAGATGATCTATCTTATGACAATGTCAATGACTTGTCTTCATTACATGGCATAGTGGGAGGTCATGTCTGACCTGATCACGAATAGGTACTCTACAACTGTTTTAAGGCTGCAGAGACTCCCAGTAGAGAGCATGTTCTTCACAGTAAGTGGTTTTCTTAATGGATGATGCCAGTAAATTACGCTAGAGGCCCTGTCCACAGGTCAATATGATTAGTAAAACTATCCAAGATCAGACAAACCTGTTAACTGAAAGTCTGCTCTTTATGAACTTAGAGACAAAGTACTGAACAAACCCTATTCTAGCCAGTGCTGTACTGACATTTTCAGACTGACTGAAACAAGGAAGTTTGATGAAGGATAGAAGGAAACATCCCATCAAACAAGGACGTTTGATGAGCAGAGTGATTCAGTCCTTGTGTCCATTCAGGTCTTCAGTGTTGTATACATATGTAGGAAGTGTGCCGACATGAGCTATAGAAGTATAAATCCCCTCTGCTACCAGAAGATCCTGGACATAGGTTTAGCTATTCAGAAAGATCTAATTTACTGTGGAGAGAGGCATGAGTGGTGCTTAAATGATTCCTTCAGAAGGGAAATGATAATTTCATTTCATTTTTCTTCCGTCTCCCCACAGTAGAAAGAGAAATAATAAGAAATAAAAAATGACGTGGTAGTTTGTCGGGAAAGAACACATCTCCACCAAATAATAGATCTGCTGAGCACATAGCTATTGCTGTAAGTTGTTGAGAACAGAATCCTTGTAAAAAGCAATGTCCTGGATTTCCAGTCAAATAAATGCACAATCAGCTTCTCCCTGACACAGTCTGAAATCAGAAAAAGAAGATTTAAGATGAAACCCAAATATGGCATGGCAACTAAAAATTTTCTACTTGCAAATAAGTGTTAGAAAAGAATAAGAGCCTAGTTTAAGATAAGATAGAACTTCCTTATCTGAGAGAGGTCCTTGAAAAAGCAGTTGCAAGAGCACGAGAGATCCAGGTCTCATCTCACTTCCCTTGAGGACCCTGCCTGCAAACTGCTGTCCAAAGGAATGGGTTGAAAAGGTTTTAGATTAGCTAGATACTGGCAGCCAGGGCACAACAAGCAAAAGGCTCTATTCGGTGCCTCCTGCCACAGATAACTAAATGTCTGAGGGCAGAGGGAATTCCAAACGTTTCGTGTTAATAGAGCTGAAATATTGGCACACAAATCCTATGTTTATGGTATGTTTTTAAAGACTTTTATTTATTAACGTTAGTTTTCTGAGATGAAGGGGGACACAGAAAGTGCTGCTAAAAGCCTCACAATAGTTCTTTTGTATACAAAGCCAAAAAGAAATGTTAAGACTTTCTTTGGCAGTCAAAATAAAAATTGTTTTATGCTTCTGATGCCCTAGACATTTATTTTTGTATATGCCATACGCTCCCTTAAAATTATTTGTTTTAAAAATGTTGTTTCACTTGGAAGAAACCCGGAACAGGAGGAGAATTGCCACCAGCTGGAATTCTATTATAGCTGTACAAGAAGCTGCAAACTATTATTTTACCTTCTTGGAGCTCACTGCTGGCAAATTGAATCAAGTTGTGTAGGTCTGCATGACTTCCCAGGGAGGGATGGCACCTTCAGCTGAGAGAATTGGGTGTGCGCATTGTTCGATAGACTCGTGCTGATTCTGATTTTTAATATAGCTTCCTAAAATAAGGCAGATATTTCACAAAAATGGGACTGCTGTCCCAAAAAATTTACAACCTGAGTTGACTCGATATGACTCAGTATGTTACAGAAATAAGCAATAGGGAGAGAATGGGATGAGGAACTAATACAGTTATCAATGATAAAAGATGTTGTTCCTGTTGAGCTTCATTTTGGTGTTAAGCTCCTGAAATCCACATTTAAAAGAAAAAATACAGGGTGCACTATTGATCCATTTAGCACAAGGCTTGTAGAAGAAGACATTTTCAGGACTGGTTTGAAGCAGAAATCACTGCTGAGAGTAGGGTCTTGTGAGATTTTTCACACATGAGAGGCAACGAGGCAGTTACAGACCCCTGCTCATTAGCAGCAGTACAAATTCACTCCTCATACAGGTTGGAGCAACTCAGCTGACTGTCATGGCACAGTATGCATAAGCAAGCCAATGTGGCTCAGGATGGCAACTACCATTATTGACAAAGAAACTAATTGCAGGTTTGAGTTTTTTTTAATGATAATTAATAATAAAATTATCAGCTTAATCTTAATCTTCCTATAGGTGAAACTTTCCCGAAGAACAGCTGTGGTTGTTTTATTCACTCTCTAGGCTCTGTGTGGAACTCATTGCAGGTTGCTGGTTTATAGTCTTAATCTTTCTCCCTGATTTCCTGCTTCTCTGCTCTCCCTCACGTGTGCAGACCACCAGACTACACCCACTATCACATTTAAGGGAATTTCTTGAGATGTGATTTCTACAGTTTGTCTATGCTTTTTCTCACTGTCAGCAAGCTCTTTTTCTACCACTGACTTTCTGAATGGATTCTCTAAACTCAGCTTCCTTCCTGATAGGTTGTTTTCTTGAAAATATGATGGCATGATAGCTCCTGGTTAATTGCTGGGTCCATCTTAAATTTAGGCCTCTCTTTAATTTATAAGAAAAAGTTTTAAAAAAATTGTCAGTGGTTTCCAATCACAGCAGCCCATTACTTTACCTCTGTTCTTTCACAAAGGGAATCTTTTAACTACAAAAAATAATACTTTTAGTATTACTGATTGTTGTTTAATAAATTGTGATTTGTGATTTGCCCTTTCCTTTCCCTTCTCCTGTTTCTTCTCACTGCCGTGCAAAATTTCTTAACTGAAATCATTCTGTAGAAGCCAGGTCTTTGGAATTTCTTCTGTTAATTTGAATGATACGGATGTAACAAGTTGATGACACATTAGTCGATTTATTTTGAGTTGTCTTAGGCTAAGGACTAAATAGTAAGAGAGAGACTTCAGAATTGTAATAATTTAAAAGGTTATTGAAGTAGATTCCTTAGAGTTCCCTTGTGGATTCTGTGGAAACTTTCCACTGTTGTGACACAAGACAGCTTGAAAAGATGAAGGAATGAAAAGGCACCTTTTCCCCTTTACTATATTTTAATTTCTGTGTCTTGTGATGTGCACAGTTTAGTGAAGCTCTGGGTCCTGGTTCCAATATAAAATTATGCAATGAAACTTGGAATTCCATCAAATTTAAGAGTGTAGGTTTTTCTATAATAGAACCTGCCCACATCCTGGCTTTGACAGTAACTAGTGCCACATATGATTGCATTAGACAGTTATAAAAGGACTTGGTCAAAGCTGGTGGCAAACTTTGTAATTTGCTCAATAGATGGTCAAATTATTATTGATTGACTTATGCCTTTTATGACTGGCTGGGGTAATTTCTAAAATATTAATTCTGTCTAGTGTTACTGGGACATCTTATGTTTCCCTCACCATTTTGAAATGAACAAGAGAACACCTCTGCTAGAGAAATGTCAAGACACTTTTATGGGTCTTCCCCCCCGCCCCAGTATTTCATTTCACTGTGGATGATTTATTCTTTATACCATCTATAAATGACCAATAATGTGCTACAAAAGCACAGCAAACTATTTATAACCTTTTACTTGGCAGAATTAAATATATAACCAGTTTGTACAAACACAGTTGTTTTGCACCCCAGCTTACTGCCAGCATGCCCGTTACTTCTGAGCCCCTTGTACATGTCAAGACCTATTCCTGCAGGCATCCTAACCATGCTGATTCTCGAGTCTTCTGCTGTACTCTCTGTTCCTTTCTCCCCTGCTCTGTATTAATTCATTCCCTTTGCATGGCAGTGAGAACAAACGAGAGAAGGGAAAGGAAAGGGCAACTCGGTTGAATTCTTTCTTAGCAAGAAGCATTTTCTGGAAATAAAAGTCTTACTAAAATGGGCAGAGGAACCTTCCTCTGTGTGCTAGGGGCAAGGACTATGTGGTTCTCAAGGAGACTGAGACAGAGGACACAGGGAGTGCTGCTGTGTAAGCAGATGAGAATTGTGATGAACAGGTTGTTGATCTGTATTTGGTTTGGTTTTCCATAGGAGAAGATGGCATATGAGTGCACTGATAAAAGTTTGAAACACAGTGCATGCATACTAAAGGGCTGAATTACATTCCCTAAAGAATTTTAGTTTCTACATTTCTCAGCTTCTCAGTGTTTGACTGTGCACCTTTAAGAATGCTTTTCTGGCATAGCTTTTTCTGTAAAGTGCCAAAGTGCCACAAGTGTATTAGTGAAATACAATAGAATATACTCTTAGTGGGTTATTAATCGATACTGAAAGATCACAACTCAAAATGGCTTAAACTTTATTTCTGTAAAAAATAAAATTCTATCTCTTAGTTAAATCAGATTACTACTCCTATTCATAAGGATAGCTCTTAGTCTTTGTCTAGCTGGCCTTTCTGCTGTTTGCAGCTAGATGGGGTGAGTGCAACACTAAAATTCAGTCTGAACACCAGCACTGGATTGCAAAATACAGTGAGTAGCTAATTTAAAAAGTCCAACAGTATATTTAATATATGGCTACACAGAAATGTTGTTAGGTAAAAGCATGCTGTACTGTAATTTCTGGCAAGTCAGTAAACAAGATGCAACTAAAAATTTGTTTTTATGACTATTCAATGATTTTATAACCTCACTGCAGTTTTCATGTTCATCATGGCTTATACCTAAACTATCAGATTGTGTTTCCTTGGCTTTATCTGTACCTATGTAATTGACTTGGAGGTTATATATGCAGTTTGAAGGGAATGGGAAGAAGGGAGCATTGTTATTTCATAAAACAAATGAACCAACTGAGGGGAAAAAAAGAACTTTTTTTTTTTTTTCCTTAAATATTTATCCTTCAGGACCACTTCATGAAAGTAACCACTAGATAATCATCTGTCTTGCTGTTTTTCTGCCCAATTGTTGAGAGGTTTTTAACTGCATTTTTCTCTTTGCTTAAACCATGGGCAGCTAAGCCCTCATTTATCTATCTCCTCTGTCATTTACTTCATGAAAACATGGCAATGAAAGCACGGCAAGGCTTTGAGAAGAAATTCTTTTCTAATCACAAAACATTGGCAGCTAAGGGAAAGAAAAAGTTGGATGCTTAAAAAATGTTAAATAGATCCAGCTGAAATTTTTAACTTCGTGAAACTGAACAGATGCATAGACTTTATATTGAGAAGATACAGATCCATAGATTTTATATCACTTATGCCCTGATATACATATAGAATCTACAATACTTACTGTAGAATTTTGTCCAGCAATTCCTTTGTCAGTCCCAGAAACTTTGCTGCTGAGCTAGCTACATATGGGGAGCTGAGGAATGGAAAGAGCACTTGACTAGCTCAAGGTCCTACGGGATTCTGCGGTAGAGCTGGCAGCTGAATCTAGATCTCCTGAATCAGAGGCCAATATTGCACAAAACAATCCATTTTCCCTAGTTAGCACAATAAAGCACTGTCTTTTTTCAGTGACCATTTTAGCTGCATGAAGAACACTGTCAAACCATGGTAAACATCTATACAGCTTCACTACCGTCCAGTTCAGAAAAGTTGTGGAGTTGCAGAGTGCCACAGAACTGGTTCATCATGTTGTCTATACAGAGCTGGGCTGGGCTTTCGAAGATTCCTATGGTATGGCCTCTGTGGAAGACGCCTGTGGCAGTTTTCCTCCATGTTTTTGTTCTTATAACCAACCATTAACGTTTTTTATGCTTTCTTACATAGTACTTTAGATTTTCAATGTGTGATGGTGCACAGTGGTTTGTCCTGTGATCAGTCCCACACACCACACTTTTAAATACCTTGCAAGGGAGGTTATATTCAAACAAAAGCTACACTGCTTTCTCAGGCAATGTGACAGGGTTGCTACACTGAATACTACACATACTGTTTTGCCAAGGGCACTATGTGTGCCAAGAAAACGAACCATTTCTAGACCTCTGAATTTCTGAATGACTGTGTTAGACTAGTAGTTAAATGTCATTCTGGGTTTGCTGTGGTGCAGAATATCCTGACCATGTATTTCTGTTCTTGTTCTGATGAATCTGCGAATTAAACAGTGGCAAAGGGCATACTAGTCTAGGAGAAAATTGATGATAAGAAGAGCTAGGACTGTTGATTTGACCCCAGCTCATACGTTATTCACAATAATGTGATTCTCTGCTGACTGCATTGACCTGATCTCCAGTCTTGTGCTTCCTAAAAAAGCCAAAGGCTGATGCTTCAAAGGGAATTGTGGCCATTGTGCATATTGTGCTTAAACACAAGGTGTATTCTGTCTTGGTATTTTCAGTCATTTGGATGTGACATATGGATTCATTATCACAGCATGGCCCTTTCTTCTCTACATACTGATGAAGCAGGAAATTAATTTCACTGAAAACTGGTAAAGGCAGCTTTCCTGTCAGAAAAAATGGGCTGACAGGCTGCCTTAGCCTGTCATATACACAGTGCTGGAGAGAGTGCCAGGCAGAGCTCAGTGACTGCCCTCTGCCCACCTGTGTTATGCAAGCCATGGTATCTCAGTCATAAATAAGGTATAATAAACACTGCTTTTATCCCTTTTTGGCATTAAAGGTGTTTTCTCACCTCTCTTGGATCTGAACAGTGAAAGATTAATCATGCCTCCAATCAACAAGAAGTAGCAAAGATTTAACAACTGTTATTTGAAAAAAAAAGCCTAAATCTGGCACCTACTGTATCTTCTTTGCCTCTCAGTAGGGTGGGCAAGTGCCTTCCTACATTTCAGGAGGAATGTTTGCAGTGAGAGAGGATTGTTCATGCCAGTAGCTCTCTCTGATGACAAATGGAAAGCAATGATTATCTTCAAAAGTCCATGAAGGTTCAGTTAAGGTAAAATATGAGACATATGATCAAAGGACTAAAAAGTACACAAATCCCAAATGAAGGTCTGATTCCATGACAAATACTCTGTTCAGCCTTTACCAAGAGACATAAGGGCACCAGAGAAACCATCCTGGATGATTGAGGATACCCATCCCATAGTTCACTTTAGGAGGATTAAGAGCACATCTGCTTCCTTTTGTCAAGGCACATATTTCCCAGGCTGTTGATGGATTAGGTTAGCATCAGTAAGATGCAGACTGCATGACATGTATCTTTTCATCATCCTGAAGCTTTTTTTTTTTTCTTTAGGAGTGGGAAGAACCCTGAAAGGAAAAAAGTTTAACAAAATATTTTCCCAAAAAAAAGTTATTTTTTTTTTCCAGGAAAATTCAAGAAAGGCTCATTATAATTTAGCTTCAAACAGGTGTTTTCAATCTATTTTACTGTATTGACAGTGAACTGGAAAGTTGATCATTGTTGAATTTCCGCAATTTTTTCCTCCTAATTTGTAG
Source organism: Aramus guarauna (assembly GCA_013400195.1). Lineage (NCBI taxonomy): Eukaryota > Metazoa > Chordata > Aves > Gruiformes > Aramidae > Aramus > Aramus guarauna. The sequence continues at coordinate 761,781 of VXBL01001982.1, read as the reverse complement.
TCCAAGGACCTATACCGTTATCTGATAGAGATTCCCATTAGAGCTTTTAGTTTAAATGAAGTTCTGACATACCCTATGTCTGGATGAAGAATAAGGGGTTTCAGGCAGAACTAGGAGCCAGGAAATCTTGAGATTTCTCTGCTTTTAATTCTGTATATTTTTCATTAAGTCCCATGTGCTTCCATGTAGGAAAAAAATGAGGATATTTTCTATTATTCTTCTTCCAACCATTTGTTTTAGGACAGCCACAGGGCTGTTCTAAACTTAACTGCTTCCTAATTATCCTTAAAAGAGAATTTTACTTGTAGTGATGAAGATAATGGATGAAACAGAGGGAGATAAAAGAGTAACTAAAGTTCACTGTGCTTTGACCCCCTACCCTGTCTCCCAGCCCCTACTCTCCCCAGGCCTGGTAAAATGGAGGCAGAATCTGGCTCTTAACCGTTTTATAGCCTAGAGCAAGACAAATCCTTAATCTCTTTGTCCCTTTTTTCCATATGTTGGAAATAATCTCAAAATAACAAGCTATCTCTGCAAATGAAAATTAGAGGTATGACTGTAACTAGAGACTACGGTTATTAGCTAATTTTGTTTAGTGATAAAGCAATATTTTGTTTAGTAATTTAATCAACAATGGGATATTCACTAATCAGGTAGATATTGCAAAAACTTTTCGGAAAACAACAATCTTTTTTTATGCATCATTGTAAGAAGTGCTGAAAAAGTTGCTATAATCATTTATGTAACGTACTGGGATTGCCCTTCTTAGAACCTTGTGAGTTTTATTTGCTTCTCATTTTTTGGCCTGGGTGCAACTGCTAGCCTAGAAAAAACAGAATATGTGTTAACCATTTAGCAGTGTTCAGTGTTCAGTTTTCTTTTCTTTTTAGCAGGAAAATATATTTCACAGAAACTATTCATTGAATTTATAGTGCATTGCCATGGTGATTACCATGGAAAACTCAACAGTTATGAACTATCATGTTCCACAAAATGTTAAGAAAATGCAAAATTTCTTATGATGGAGACATCTCACCTGTCAACCTGTGGTTCTGTTTAGCAAATTATTCACTTTAATGAGAATCATCAAAGTAATTTCCTTTGAATAGTTTTATCATTCAGGTTAAGAGCTCAGATTTACTCTCACAGGACTGCCCTGCCTTTAGAGGGAGCGTGGGGCTTGGACCATGTGGGGAAGAGGCAGTGGTGTGAGGCTGCAACTGGGGAGCTGCTGCCTACCTGCAGGACGCAGAGGGTGGGATCTTTCTCCACAGCAACCCCTCTGGGCTGCACAGCGTGCTCCACCCTCCCTCCCCATCCAGGACCCCCTCTGCCAAACACAACCTGTTGGCAGCTTAACCCATGTATCTGATGTTGGATCCCAGAGCTGGAGGGAAGCTGAGGAGCTGTTGTGTGGTCGCCTGAGACTGAAGCACCACACTGAGGAGAGTGAGATGGAGCCAGATGAATGTCTTTTGTGTGAAGTATGAGGCTTGACAAGTCTGGCATTACGCACTCTGATACTGCTTTTGACTGAGTTAGCTTTTGATCTGAGGTACACCATGATAAATCTATGTAACTCTACTGAAGTTTACTTAACATAATTAATTATCAGAGTTTATTTTAGTAGAGTTACTCTGCATTTTACCAGATGCAATTAAGATCAAAATCCTTTTTGAGTTATATTGTTGTCTTTAATTTTGAACAATTGAAATGTAAACAATGAATTCAGCAAACTATGGACTGATGAAAGGCCAAATTCTCTTCTTACTTATATCTATTGAAAATGAGTGGTTAGGATTTGACATAGGTTCCATCAAGACCGAGTGTGGCCCTGGATATGCATTTTAAACAAGGCTCACCGTGGTTGAGTGGTGAGGCTCACCGCAATTGAAAGCTTAACAAAATCTTTTCCTCTCTTGTAGTAACTACTTTTCTCCTCCTATTGCTGTCCATTTTTTTTCCATATTAATGATTAATTGCTTATGTTCCTGCTTTCTTATGAAAATGCTGAGTCTTCCACCTACTGTTTCCTTCAGTTTTATTCCTTTATAGTTGTTCCAGCTAAGCACCATCTATATGCAAAACATCTAACTGTTTATATGAAACATGTGGTTCTTATTTTGCTGTGCTCCAGACATGACGTGTATGTGCATAGGAAGGAAGATGAAGTAGTTAACAGTGCTAACAGAAAGCTAGATGTTTTAGAAGAAAACTGCTTGCTTAAGTGAACTAAAAAATATATAATCCTTCCAATTAAAATATTCTTAAATCATGGGGGAAAAAAAGGAGATTCTGGATTAGTACTCTAAAAGGAAATATCTTTAGCATTGCAAATTGTTGCTTTACAGTCTGAAACTACAGCAAGGTTTCCAAAGTCTGGTTTAAATAAGCATGATTCTTAAGGAGTGCAAAATGTAAAGCTTAAAATATGGGANCTCTTCTCCTCTTCTCTTCTCCTTTTCATTTTCATTTTTCTCCTTTCTTTTACTTTTCTTAGTTCATAGACAACTATCCAGACATGGAAGGCTTTGTTTCATTTTGCATATATTCAGGAAGTAGTAGTGTTTTAAATCTTATTCAACAAGGAAGTAACCCATGGTCCTTTTTACAAGCTGACTCTGGGAAACCTTTTTCAGCAATCTCTATAGAAAATCAAATATGAGGAATGCTGGAACATTGGGAGACTATTCTTAGCATGACTTTACTGTGGTTTACGGTGAGGATTTAGATGCTTGAGGGCTAGATATTCAAGATCTTACATGGACATTGTGCACCTAGAAACTGGCTTTTCTGCACATAATTGTGTTTCTGAGCTCCCGTGAAAGTCTTTAGACATACAAGTTAAAATTCACCCTGCCTGTCATAAGGAACAACATTTAAAGAGAAAGAAGAGCTATGTGTATGTGTGAGAGTTTAATGCTTGCACAGAGATGGAATAAGCTAGTTTTTGAGGAGAATGAAGCGCGGACTGGAGCTTGGGATGTAGTACAGTAATTCACAGCTGGGACAGAGTTGTCTTGGTCTCTGGGTTGGAGTAGTGCCTCCATCATCTTTATTTGCACATCTCTCAGGCGTTAAGACTGTGTGTGAACACTCTCAGGCCTCTCTGGGTGTGTTTCTACAGCAGGAAGCCTTTGTGGTTTAGGACAGGGTTTTAGATTCCATCTATTACTACAGCAATTGCCATTCTTTTCCAAACAGATGTACCTAGCTTATGGTTTCCATGGTGCAGAGAACAGTGTCTTGTTAACAAGAGGCAAGGGGTGCAAATTCAATCTACAGTGCATATCAGTTGTAACATCAGGGTTACTTTGCATCTGTCTGAATATTTTGCAGGGAATGGAGAGCAGAAGTTAGACAACACTTGAAATAGATTTGCTGATTTCATTCTTTATCTAGTGACCAAATAGCCTCTTACTGTTTTGGTATCTCTGTGCCCCTCTCTTTCTGACAAAGTGTGCCTGTTCCATTTTTTGCCTTACTAAATCCTTTGGGACAGGAACTTTATTCTGTGTTTGTACAGTATCTAGCACAGGGGATCTTGACCCTTAGCTGAGGCTGTGATGAGTACTGTGAAAATGCAGATAACATTAAGGATATAAAAATATCTGTACCACATAAAACCAGACCCGACTAGCACAGAGTCTTCCTTCTGATGGTGGACAATTTTGACTCTTTAGGGTAAATATGTAAGATACTGGGCAAGAGTATCAAGATATTTATTCTGATTTACCTTCCTGGATTCTGGCACTCAGCACTACAGAGACTTGTATAGCCAGAGGGTGATCTAGATCACTGTATGCAACAAACACTAACGGACCTGCCCCCGTGCATCCAATTCTNTTCTGCACATAATTGTGTTTCTGAGCTCCCGTGAAAGTCTTTAGACATACAAGTTAAAATTCACCCTGCCTGTCATAAGGAACAACATTTAAAGAGAAAGAAGAGCTATGTGTATGTGTGAGAGTTTAATGCTCGCACAGAGATGGAATAAGCTAGTTTTTGAGGAGAATGAAGCGCGGACTGGAGCTTGGGATGTAGTACAGTAATTCACAGCTGGGACAGAGTTGTCTTGGTCTCTGGGTTGGAGTAGTGCCTCCATCATCTTTATTTGCACATCTCTCAGGCGTTAAGACTGTGTGTGAACACTCTCAGGCCTCTCTGGGTGTGTTTCTACAGCAGGAAGCCTCTGTGGTTTAGGACAGGGTTTTAGATTCCATCTATTACTACAGCAATTGCCATTCTTTTCCAAACAGATGTACCTAGCTTATGGTTTCCATGGTGCAGAGAACAGTGTCTTGTTAACAAGAGGCAAGGGGTGCAAATTCAATCTACAGTGCATATCAGTTGTAACATCAGGGTTACTTTGCATCTGTCTGAATATTTTGCAGGGAATGGAGAGCAGAAGTTAGACAACACTTGAAATAGATTTGCTGATTTCATTCTTTATCTAGTGACCAAATAGCCTCTTACTGTTTTGGTATCTCTGTGCCCCTCTCTTTCTGACAAAGTGTGCCTGTTCCATTTTTTGCCTTACTAAATCCTTTGGGACAGGAACTTTATTCTGTGTTTGTACAGTATCTAGCACAGGGGATCTTGACCCTTAGCTGAGGCTGTGATGAGTACTGTGAAAATGCAGATAACATTAAGGATATAAAAATATCTGTACCACATAAAACCAGACCCGACTAGCACAGAGTCTTCCTTCTGATGGTGGACAATTTTGACTCTTTAGGGTAAATATGTAAGATACTGGGCAAGAGTATCAAGATATTTATTCTGATTTACCTTCCTGGATTCTGGCACTCAGCACTACAGAGACTTGTATAGCCAGAGGGTGATCTAGATCACTGTATGCAACAAACACTAACGGACCTGCCCCCGTGCATCCAATTCTTTCTCTTAACCAAATTGTAAAGTAAAACTAGGTAAATAGCATGATGACATAAACATTAGTGTGGGTGAAAGTTAATACTATAGAGAGTGGAATAATGTGGACTAGCTGCTAATGCTGTTAGAAATTTTAGGGAGTGGTACAGCACAGCTCAGAAACCATTAGCTAACTCCTTCCAAACACATTTTTATTCCATGAGCAGGTTGAGGAACCACACCTAAATTCTACTGTTAAAAAAAATTGTAATGGTTTTATTCTTTTAAGCTTTAGTGGCTTTGAGCACAGCAGCAATCTATAGGTATTATTGCAAAGAAAATCATATTCAAAAGAACTATATTATCTTTCTTTTGCTTCAGCAAGCCCAGCATATATGTCATATCTCATTTTTCCTGTGAATAAGAAATGCAGTTTTAGTCCAGACAGACTACAGAATTAACATCCTTCTGTCGCATTCCTCCTTGGTCACTCATTTTATATTCCCAGAAGAGTACACGAGCCTGTGTAATTATAAGACTAATAATTGTACATGCATCAATGCAGCTTCCTATTAATAATGCTAGTGGGGTTTCACATAGATGTGGAAAGTCATCTTCTGACTAGCTGCTGGACCAAGATCTTAGATACCTTAGAAAATAGTATGGCTTGTAACTATCTCATTTTTCACAAATTTTCTATCACAAAAATTTATCATTTTCCTCACAGGGAGCTGCACAGATGGTACATCTGATATTTTAAAGCCAAATAGTTTCTGCCTCACCTATTCCAAAGATATCTTAACAGACCTTCAGCTAAATAAATATCCTTACACTATTTTAGGTCTTGTATATCTAAAGGAATAGCTGGATGTTCTTCAGACATGAAGAATATAAAAGGTAGGAAACAGTTGTGGGGATAGAAACAAGGGCAAATATTTCTGGCCAAAGGTAATAGCTGAGGAAAGTGCTGAAAACAGGGACTTGGAAGAAAAACTATATTTACCATAGAGTGACTGAAGCAAACTTATAGTACTCTTCAGTGCTCTCCACCTAAGAATTGGCAGCCTAAAATAAAGTTTAATTTCCACCTATATCCCTAGGTGATAAGAAATTAATTCCAGGAATTATGTTTACTCCCAAAGTCCTTCCTCAAGGCTTGTTGAGCAAAATTCCCTTTGACTTGGAATGGCCATTTGCCTGAAGAAGGATGGCAGGGCACAGGTCTTTAAGAAGGTCTTGTATATGGGTTAAGAATAAGAGGGAGATGTGAGTAAAGGTTACTTTTCAAATCATGTGGAAGATTAGCACTTTCCATATTGAGACGAACAAAAAAAAAAAAATCCACATAGTCAAGAACACTTACATGTTCTGTTTTTGAAGCAGTAATTCAGTCTCAACATTGTGTACAGAAAGTTATGTTTTCAAATTTTAAATAATGGTACTTGTACATCAACTGGTTACAAACAAATGTTTATTTTCTGTCTGAAAAATGCACATTTTCCAGCTTAATTGCCCAACAGCTCTTTATTTATATTGGATGTAAATTCATAAATGTCTTTTCAGGAATAAACTTGCTTGCAGATGGCTGCTATATGTTTCTAGAAATCTTAAAAGAAATCTGTCTATTTAAACTACCTTCAGCGGAAATCTTGTAAATAAGCAAAGGTTTCACCTAATTCTTGCAAATATTCTGGAAAGAAAACCATGTCAGGCCAGTAACATGAAGCTGTGCTGTCATACATTATGTTCTCCCTGAAACTTTTTCACTGCAAATACTGGATGTGGTCTTTGATTTTGCTTATGAATGGGCAATGGCATATATACTTTCTCATGCACCCCCTACTTCACTATTTCTGGTAACATAAATAGTTCCCGAGTTGGTATTTTTTCAAAGCATTCCTTGAAAAAAATCTTTGAAGTTTGGTTGGTTTCACTTGGAAGGGTTACTTTACATCATGTATTAAGCAATTCTCTCCATTACTTCAAAGTCTTCAAATCCAGCTGTCCCCACTTTCATAGCTGTAAAATCAGATGTCTAATATACTATACTGAAGCAAAAAAAAGACCTCATTAATTGGTTTTAATTTTCTCAGGGTTAGAGGAAGAACCTAAATCTCTGCAGAGAAATTAAAATTCACCCCTAGTGCACAGTCCCACAAGTCACAGACACATCTTGATTTTCAGAGCAGATGGATGAGGTCACTTCAGATCCAAAAGCACAAGTATGTTCTATTTGAATTACAAATTACTTCTTAGGTGGCTGATCATGTGTCCTTTACACAACCTTTCCTACGACCTTCTCAACCCTTTAAATTCACACCTCATTTCTTACATAATTTCTACTAAGAAGTCTCTGGCCATCATCATAGCATGTGGATCCTTGGAGGGAAGATGGCTGCATTTGCTGTTTGCAGTTTCTCATGGGTAGAACATACGTTGGGGCTTGAGAAGTACTATTTTAGACAGCACAGTCAGTCATTAAACAGAGGTTTTTATTGCAATTCATAACCTTCTCTTAGACAATTGCAGGAGAGCTGTCTGCTCTGCTGGAAAAACAAAGAATTCACAAGATACGATGTCTGTTAGACCCATGTAAGGGAGGGTAGTGACTTAAGGCCAACTTTACTACCCATTGCTCAAGTCCCAGCTTTGAGGCACTTAATATATTGATAGATGTGGTTAGGTGAGCAGAATATAGTCCACTCTGTGATACCACCCCATCCATATGCAGCTCATTGTTAATATATACCTAAACCAGGAAACTTCTACAATCAGATAAAGAAAACTCTACAGTATGTGATTATGGCTTGGTCAGATGTGAGCATCTGTATGAAAAATGATACCTCAAGTTCAATAACAAAGAACAGCTTGTATTTGAACTTGGCTGTGGTGAATTAAAATGAATTCCCCAAGTCCCTTTGCTCATGGTAGCTTTCAATTTTGTAGCATTTTTCAACCCTTTTGCTCTTTCAGGGTCACGAGTGATTAATTTTATTGACTTAATCTCAACCTGATATTTTTACTGCAAATCCTTCCAATGTTCAGAGTATAATTATAGTTTAATGATTTAAATTTGTAGATTCTCTTCTCCAGAAATAAAGGACTATATTTCACTTTTACATTTGTAAAGATATTTTTCTGTTTCTCTTACAAAATGAGCAAGTAACATATAGGGAAATTGGGAAAGTTTGTTTGTTAGTGACATATTAATCACTACAGGTCTCCATAATTGATTTTTTTTGCCCTCAATTTATAATTTTATAATGAAGTCTGCAAGCAATTTATTCTTATCCTTGAAGAGAGTGGGTAGCAAAAGGATCAATAAAAGAGCTGAAGTTTAATGCAGGAAGCAAAATTGTGTTTCATGAACTGCAGTATAGATCTGTATTGTGTATTCTATGCACCAAACCTGTATTGATATTAATTAAATTTCACTGTGTGTAATGAGGGAGAATATTCACTGGAGATTTCCAGTACAGTTGAAGGATCCACAACATTGACTTTGCCCTGAATGTAGAGCTCTGAAGGATAAAAAGAACTAAACTACCAGACACATTTAACATTAAATCTAGGTAGTTACAATGAAACAATTAAAACACTGTTCAGACAGCATAAGAAAGAAGTATCACAAATTTAGTGAAGGTCAAATTTTCAGAGACCTAGTGTTGTCTCCATTCATATATGCCCAAGTTACTCACATGAGCTCTTCTGTCAGCTATCTTTTTTTAAACAACTAAGAACTCTTAAACCCAGAACTCCTGTGCTCTGTTTATGCCTGTTTGTTTGGAGTCTTTTTTGCTGTGTGTGGTTTTTGGGTTTTGTTTTTTTTTTTTTTAATACAGGCTGATTGATGTTAATGCCATTTCTATCACTTTTGCTCTCAACTGCTAACATGAAAACGGGCACATGCAGAGACTTAGCTTCACAATAACTAGACACTGGGTTGGTCTGTAGAGGTGTTATTTTCAATAGACAGAATAAAAATTGCTTGATATAATAACAACTAAGGGTAATCTAGATGAATAAAATAAATATTCTTTCAGTGACTGATTTTTTTCACCTTTTTTTCTTTGCTTTCACCTCAGATATTCATAATGAAATATGAAGCTGAGAAAACATGTAAAGGAGCTAAGAGAGTTCCTCCCCTCTTCTTTTTGCCAGGCTTTTAGAACATCACACTACCTCCTCAGCAAGTTACTTCAAAGGCGTCTAGGAAGATGACTATCCAAACTGCTCTTCAGTTTTCACATATGTTCCAGTTACTACTGTTCTAATTGAGTAGTATTGCTACTTGAATTTGCTTCATTCAAAACTACACTGGAATTTTGTTTCCTTTTGTAGAATACTGCTTCTGCCCCTGAATTTACATTTTGGGGTACATGTGGCTGGGCACATGCTCTGTAGCAGAAAAGTCAGTTGAAACTTTGATAAGAGGCTAAAAGCAGCCTAATCTGTCCCTTTGCTGAAGACAGAAAATTGACCCATTCTTCATTGCACCATAGTTAGATACTTCACAAATACTTGGCTCATTTTCCTTTCTAGAGGAATCGTTCCTCTGTTGTTCTCCAGGAACCTAGGAAACGACAAGGTTTTTGCTAGTATAATTTGTGTGATGGAGTCACAGTTAATATTGGCAGATGTCTTCTTATGATGGTATTCCTTAGGCAGATGCCCCGAATGAAAGAAGCAGCGCTGGCAGAGGGGGTTTTGATTGTAGAACTACTCCTGGATTGGGACTTTGCTAATACAAAAGTGGGACATAGTCTCTCCACTCCACTCTCTATTTCTAATGTATAAACATATTTCAAATAAAGAATAACGTATTTTTTTAAAACCTCAAAGCATGCATAAGCCTTCTTTGTGGAACTTACTTTTTTTCTGATTTCTCATTTCCAATTTCTGATTCATTTTCTGATGGCCAATACCAGCTCTTCTTAGTCAGAGACACACAGTCACTTTGTAAATAGATTTATTGTAAATATTTCTACTTAATTCACTATCCTGTCCCCAAATCACTGTAGCAACATTTTTCATCCTTTCTTTTTCGAGAGGGTGGTATTCACAATGAAAAAGAAAGCAGTGGGCAACATCTGTGATTCCTGGATTGCACAGACAGTATATGAGACAGAACATGGACACTGGCTTCTAATCACTGCAAACAAACTTTGCAAGTTTCATGCATAAGTTAACTTTCCAGAAAGTAAGAGTCAGATCTGAAAATCCTCAACCCACAGAAAATTCTTTCATCCAAAACAAAGTCCTTCAGTTGCATAAAATTAATTTAAAGACTTGGGGTTTTGCAGGTGCTGTTAAGAAGATTGTCATAGTCCTGTGTTCCACATGGCCATGGCATGTGTTTTTAAGATTAGTAGAGAAATAATTAGCTTATAAATATCTACCTATCTTTTTGTCTTTAGAAAGAGCTTGTTAGGTTTCAGCAAGCATTGCTGGATGAACTTGTAAGGTCTTGTCCTGAATTCACTGCATTTTTTCTGAGAAGAATTGAGGCTTCGATGGACTGGGGATGCAGAGACCCCCTGATTAGCAGGGCTGTTGGTTTTAAAACTCCATGAGCTCTAACCTGTAGATCATTCATTTGTGGTGGTGGTCTTTCGCTTTTGGTTTTTGGAGGGAGGATCAGTCCTGGAACAATAGGCTTGTGCAAATTTTCACTTGGAAAATTGCAGCAGTTTCTTTCAAGTACAAAATGTGCTTGTCCTTCTGAATATCAAACCCCATATCAGGATTATGATTTTAAATTTAGTAAAACCTAGCATTTGCTTGCAGTGAACACAATTTTCACAGTTTAAATATTCATTATATACATTTGTGGAATGCTCAACTCAGTGCTTTTCACTCACTATGTATCACTAAGGAGCTGTGATAATTCTTGGAAATGCTCAGAGGTACTCGTGTTCAGAGAAACAAAATCAGGTCCTCATAAAGATATGGAGAAATGCTTATCTATTTTAAGGGGATTTTTTTAGAACCACTGCCTCCCACATACACATTTAGGGGTTCTGGTCAGCAAATGTTTAACAGATTCTATCTTTGGTAGTTACACTTTAAAACCATATTTCAGTCCTTGTATGTACCCTTACACACCTTGAATCTGGATTTTTCTTCTTTTTTTTCCAAAATTGTGCCCTTATACAAATACTTGGGCTTAATAAGAGTGCTAATTTCTCATTTTCTACATATAATTGCTGTCTTGTGCCTGCAAAATTGAACAGCCAAATACTTGAGAACTAGAGCTGGAGGATGAATTGAAAGTGTTTCAACCTTTAACCCCACATGTCTTTAAGTCCTGTCTACTTGCATAAAACTGACAAAACCACATTTTTATGGTTTGTTTTCTCTGCAGCAGATCTAAACCAGCTTTTTAGAGGAAAAGGGAAGTAGATTGTGTTCTACTTCAATCAGTATCAAAGTAATGAGAGAATTTTAAATTACAGAAGCATTGTGTGTTATTGAAGTGTAAGAAAGGGAAAATGCCTAGTTTCTTTTTGCAAACCTGAGCTGAGAAAAGAAGGCTGACAACTTTGGAAAATAATATTCTTCTCTCCTGTAGTTACATGGCCCTGTATGAATTGGTTCAACATTGGAATTGCCCCTCACTGCATTCTGCTCTCAGCTTCCCAGCTTCAACCAAGAGATTAATCACGTACACAAATGAATCCAGCCATCTCTGAGAAAAGCGTAGGGGTTTTTTAGTCTAAGTTTCACATCAATTCTTTGATGTAAGACTATTTCTGGATGCATTTTTTATACCTGCCACCTTGGCCCTTTATTGTGCTAGCAAGATTGAGACTTGAACTGTGTAAGTAAAGATAGAGTAGCAAGGATGTCCTGATGCATATTACATAGAGACATAACTTCTAGCAGGAGTGTATACAACTTACAATAACACACAACTCAGGCTGTCACCTGTGATCTGTTCCTTTTCACATTTGTGAAACTGTCTTTTCTGCTTCTTTTACTGTCAGCACTTCTGCTCATCTTTGATAAGAATAGCTAACTAAATTTGGAAAAAATCTTAATGCAGGAGAAATACTGCATATACTGAACTAAAGCCACCTTCAAAGAAGGTTGAGATACGTCTTTGAAATTAATGTTGCAAGCAATGTTTTCTAACTATATATTACAAAGAGGTTAAACTGCACTAGGGAGAAAGTTGCAACAGAAGGAAAACTGTAACAGGAAGAAATAATTGTTCCTATGAAAATAAAGAAGACTAGATGTGTATAAATTACTTTTTGTGCCAGAGCTAAACAGGCCCCTTAGGAAGATGATAAAGGCCTCTTGAATCTCAAAGGCTTCTTGCTGCTTTCATATGCAGCTTCTTCTATAATACCTATTTTGTTCAAATTAAAACTCACGCTCCTGTTGCCGATATAGAAATCTTTTCAAGCACATTGAAGGCATAGCTCTTGGGACCAGAAATGGGGTAAAACATTCTGAATAAATATATTTTCCAAAGTGAATTTGTCATTTCTTTAACCTCATCCCACAAACACAAACCATAACAAGAATTTTGATAAACATGTTTATCTTCAGAAGAATGTAAGATCTCAATAAAATGTTTCTTGCTTTATTGCTCAGAATGAATGGACTTGTAGTGTAATTGCAAATGATAGAGAATATTTGTGCTGAAATACATTAGCTTATTTAATAGTTATGGTAAGAATACAATATAAAACGTGTCTACACTAGAAGATCTGTTCGAATAATGATGAAACTGGTGAAATTACTCATAGCCAGACTGAACAAATGAGTCCAACAATAAATTGTGCATCAGTATAGTAGAGTAGTGTAAATGGAAACCAACTATTTAAGTATTTGAGTGCCAGCTGATGCTTTTGTTACAGGAGTTAGGAATAGATCTCAGATTTCATTAATTTTTTTCCATAGTACTATTAATTTTAAAATCTATATCAGGTTATATGACACTAATGGAAAGGCATCTTTTACTGTTTGAAGAGCCCTTATGAAAATGAAGGATAGGATAGTTTCCCTAGGAGACAGTCATGATCCCATAAAGAAAGAAATGAAAGTCTGAACGTGTCTGAAAACTTTTCAGCACTGCAGGATTATGTGTGGAGGAAGAAAACAAGGTATCAAACCAATGACAAACCTAGTGGTGACATGAGCACTGGAAGTCCTGTGGGATCATACCTTTAGGCCAGATTGAGGTGCTTTCTGGTACCAAATTCTTGGTAAAGGACATTGTGCATTATAAGTATTTTTGTATTCAGATGTTTTACTATAAATGAGAAATAAGGAAAAAAACAACAGTAGAACTGAAAATTATTCTAAACTATGGAGATGGTGATTTAGGGAGAATGAGAAAGTATGGCATTTTTAAGATGATTCTCACAAGTAGAATGTCAGCAAAAGTGAGGATTTATCTGGAAGTGGTAGGAAGGGTGAAGAGCTGAAGAGATGATCCCACATTCCAGAAGTGTGCATAATTCCACCATGGTGCAATCTGACAGTACAAATATGTGGTGGTGAAATACTTTGGGTAAAGATAAAAGGAATAGAAACCAAAATGAGAAATAATAACGACCATCTGTTACACATCAGAAGATCTGGAAAAGAGTGGGGAAAAATAATTCCTGGAGCCGTTTTTTTATGCTGTGGGATGCTGCGCTCCTGAGGAATGTTTACAACTCATATATTTGCTGGTTAGCAAACCCAGCAAGCCTGTATCACTGAAGAGGTCTGTAAAATATGGAGAAAACAAATTTTGGAAGCAGTGCTTTATTGTGCCTGTAAAGCAAAGGCCTACTGTGAAGGATTGATGAAGAATCACTCTCTTTAGCAACCCACATGTTTTAGATATAGTCACTATTCTGAATTCCACCCATTTGGATTCCTACTCCTTTCTTATGACATGGCAGTCAGTTTAGGAGGGAAGTGTGGTGTGAAGAGATAAACATTTATCAAGCCTTTGTTCTTGCCAAGGCAGGGCTTAACTGAACTGTTCTTTGAAAACACCAATCACCTGAGCCTGTGAGACTTTACAAATTGATAAAGTTCAATGCAAGTTTGGGCTTTGTTGTATCACTGTGGACGTCTGACTGCCCTGAAATGGTACACACAAGTCAGGGCACTGCACAGCTGGAAAGGTGAACTGTAAATAGAACGAAAGAGTGCTGATTTTCCAAATATACCCTTGAAAGCGCTATTTTGCTTGAGTTCCAGAAAATGCTGAAACAGAGGTTTGAATTTTGTTTTTTGCAAAATAGAGATTACTATTGGTTGCTTTATATTAATTTCAGAGTTACCAGAAATCTGAGTGCAAGAGGTTTCTCTGTCTACTGCATGACTTCTCAGGTTGATTTATATGATGACAAGCTGGCATCAGGTGAGAAGTGTTCACTGACAGCAAGAGAAACACAGTTATTTCTAAGAGAAATTAAGGTCAGAGCACAAATATATTATTTTTTTGTTTGTTTGTTTTTACAGAACCCCAAGCCAGTCTGGTCAACTTCTTCAGCCACACCAGGGTCTCCATTTCCTGCCCAGAGAAAATTTAGGCCCACAAGGTATACACTTCATTCCTGACCTAGATTAGAATCTTCTCTCTATGGGGTTTGGTCAAAAATACAGAAAACTTTGTTCTTTGGTAAGGGCAGTAGTAATGCATTCAAGATACACTTAGAATTTGTTTTTTTAAATGAATTTTTAAGTCTTGGCTTAACAAAAATGAGTAATCAAGTTAGTTAAAAAAGAATCCTGGAGAAGAATCGTGTTCAATGCTTCTTCAGTGCTAACCATACTGGAGTCCTGGTTCAAGAATCTGCTGTAATGCAAACAATGACTTACAGTAAGAAACAGCTTTGTAACGAAACATGCTTGACTTCATAATCAAGATGAAACTAACCTGGAACAGTAATGAAAAAATTACAGTGTGTAAGAAAAATACAAAAGGACATTTTTTCCTCTCATAGTTTGAAAAACCTGTGAGCAGTGCAACTGTTTCCAGGGTTTTCTAAAAGACAAAATTATATAAGTAAAACAAGAATATTTTTCTAAGCTAAATTAATACAGAATTGAAGCTATTATTTTCCCAGTTACTTCATATTTCTCTCAAAATCAAAGCATGCTCTTTTAAAAGACAGTGTGTTCAAGGAGGATTTAATTCTTAAACATACTTGAGGTGTCTTCAAGGTTATTTATGTGGGAAGAAAGCTCTCAATAGCAGAGTTAGTCTGTAACAACGGCTACAAATACTTTTCAGGAAAATAAGACCGCAGGAACTTTGCATGTCCAATACTGCACACAGCACACATAAACTTTATGATAAGGAACACAGCAAAAAGGGGTTTGTTCATATTATGATTTGTTTAAAATTCTCCAATAAATTACACTAAGCAGAACTATTGCCTTAGATCACAAATCTTTCTCGGCCTCTGTCTTATCACTATCACAGATTCCTCAAAAGCAGTAACCTACGTGACCTTTGTGTGAGTCTCAGATGACTCCAATTATTCTGCTGTGAGCTCCAATTCTTTTACACAGTCTGCCCTTAACTTTTAAAAATTGAAGAGGGAGGAGGTCTGGGGGGAATTAAAGCCATATCACATGGCCTGACCACACTTTGTACCCTGAGAGACAGGCCATCGAAATCTTGGAGAGCTAGAGGGAGGGAATTCATCTCCCAAATCTGTAGATATCAAGAGGAACTGAGTTCCACCACACTGGGGTCAGCTGTGCAAAAGCACCGTATTTTGACATAGTCAACTTGAAAAGTGATGGGGGAGCAGAGATAAATGAGAAACAGAAAGTAGGTTACGAAAGGGAACAAAAATGTGGACCAGGTTATGCAAGAACAGAGGGGTCAAGGCTTGAAGAACCTTGAAAGTTATCGGTAAAATCCTGAACTCAAATCTCAATTTCAGAGGGAAACAATATCATGGCGTGAACAAGGGGGCAGCATGGTAACAGTAGGGGCAGCAGCAGTGGGATGAAGGTGAGGTAGGATGCTTTGATAAAAAGTGTGTCGCTGATGCAAACCCTCAAGTCAATGCTACTTCTGTGTAGAAATTTGAGGTCAAGTCTAGGTCCCACTGAACCTTCTAGAAAAATTTCCATCCAGTTCAACAGGGTCAGGTTTTGGCTCCTAAATTTAAAGTTGAATACCAGATTGCTGTGAATACACAACAATACACACTTCAGTATGTATGACCTCAAGATTTAGCTTCAGGATTCTTTTATAAGAATGTGTGTTTTCTGTCCCTCGAAGTGCCACAAGTACAAAAATGTCCTCTGCTCTACATCACATGTTAATCTGTGGTCAAAGATACCACAGGGCAATGGACAATCCTGAACTAAGGTTTTAACTGGAGTTGGGAGGAGAATCAATTTGTCTGTTCTGTAGGAATTTCCACTATTTCAGAGTCTTCCTGTCTAAAAGTAGAATGGAAAATCAAAATGCATTTTTTAAACAGAAATAATAATTCAGTGGGTAGTCACACTGCACTAGCTGAAATGTTGCAATACGTTCACCATGCTTTTTCTCAGTTCTGTCCTTACAGGTTTTATGTTTGTTTTTTTTTTTCTTTTTAATGTTTTAGCTATAAATGAATTCCAATTTTGAAACTGAAAAATATGTTGAAAAAAATGCCAAAAGATGTTTTGACAGTTTCAAAACCTTCTTCTGAGGTTTTCTTTAAAAAGAAAAATCAATGGAACTTACTATTCTATAGATAGATAGGTCAGCATTTCCTGTTGAAAGGTTTTATGCTAAAATTATTTTCACTTGCTTAACTTTTAGCCAAAACCCAGACCTTAAAATAAGTGACAGAATTTGGGGTTGACTTTGACCCATAATGGAAAACACCTTCCTCCACTGTTAAGCTGTTGTCCTCTTACAGAAGAGCTACTCATTTGTGTGTGAGTGGAAGGTAGGGTGCACAGCTACATGTGCCACATGTCGACAACTACCTTTTTCCTACACCGATATATGTTAGTCCTCCTTTGATGGAAGGTATGAGTTGTCATTTCTATTGCTAAGCTATGTAGAAGCTATAGCTGTCAGATACAATGCCAGCACTCGTCACTGTTTGACCTCTATATGACAAGTGGGCTCTGACTGCCTTAGACTTCCTCCTCAAAATGTTTAGATTAGGAAGTGCATCATTCTAGCTCACACAGCCAGGTTGCTTTCCTGTCAAAACCTCAATGAGGAGGGAAATGCCTTTGGCTCTGAGTGGTGGGAGCCACTCTTCTCTAAGCAAATATGTGTAGACATCACGTATTTGAATCTGCCTTTTGTTATTCCTTTTTGCTTTATTTATCAACCCCTGCTTCAAATAAAGGGTTCTGATTTCACTAATGTTTAACTTAAATATGGCAACTTCAAAGTTAGGTTTGGCAGTATCTAATCTATACTTTTACCCCATTTCAAATCATAAACTGAGCTTCCTTGAGACAGGGAATGTTTATACTGACTTGTCATATTTTGTAAATAAAACAAATGGGGCCAGATTGTGGTTCAGAGTTCACAGATGCTTTGGGGAAGGTGAAGAACATAAAGAGTTTTGCCTGACTAGCAAAGACAGTCATTGCCAGTAATGTCTCCAAAGGAGGAGGAGGGGAAGGGTAATGAGGAGAGTGCACTGGGTGTGCACTCCACAAATCCTCCCTGGATATTCTACTGCAGGTTGTCCTGTCCTCATGCTCTCGTGGTGACAGTATGTAAATAGTTGTGATGTGATGGGAATAACTGCTGTGAAGTCAAGATTACCATCATTGCAATCATCATTAGACATTAAGGAATAAATAATTAATTTTGAGTAATATCTTATACATCCCTTTTTTCCCTGTGTTAATTTAAGACAGTAATACAGATGGGACAATACCATAGCTGATTTGTTTAATGGGGTGACCATCCTTGCACTTTTTGCTAAAGAGTTCAAAAATGCTTTATCAAATACATGAGACAGTGTGCAGGAAACAATAGCCGATCCAGCTATAAAAGCAGAAAAAATAAATTAATTTTTTAAAGCCATATTCACTGTGGGAGGCTAGGTGGATTCTTCCTCCAGATATTTTTAAACAGGACATCTCTGAAGATCTGTTATAAACTGAAGTGTTGGTAAAAAAGAGGTCTTCAAAGAAAATGGATAAAAATAGTTAGAAATAGTTTAGGGTTTTTAACTGGAAATAGTAACAGATCAGCCAGAGCACGTGATGGTCACTTAAGAGTTATACAGGAAGTTAGCTATGAAATGAGTAAGCTATTAATTGTGGTGTACAGTATTCTAAAATTTCGCCCTTGCTTATGAAAAGAAAATGACATGATTTGGAAAAAAAAGGCTTAATGGGGGAGTTGAGGATGTATATATCTTAATAAACTTGACATTTGCATTTAACAAATTGGTAGTAGCTATAATAAAGAATAGAACCAATGAAAATATATAAATATAATTGTTATAATAAAGAACAGAACCGATGAATATACTTACATATGATTTACTGAGTAGGACACAAACATTGTGTTTACATAGGGCATTATTCCTAAAAATATGGTTTTCTTTGAAGGAATCAGTCAGCATTGGATGGGAGAACCGTGTTGATACATTCTACTGGGTTTTCCAGAAGGATTTTGAGGAGGTTGTCATCAAATGCTGTTAAGGAAATGCTTAAAACAGAAAATGAAGGGTCCTAGCATGTTTAAATAGCAAGTTTGGAGGTGGAAAAGAAACCAAAAAGGGAACTGTTTGGCTTTCCTGATTGATGCACCAGTGGAAACCCACAGATTGTTGCTGAGCTCTTTGCTTTCAAACACGTAGAGGTCTGGTTCAGGGAGTCAACAAAATGAGGTGACACAGCTTTTTTAAACAGAACTAGCAATTCAGGATAGTTTTGGAGGGATCTTAAGGTGCTGACTGGATGATAAAATGGCAGATATAGTTTAATGTTGGAAGATGTAGACTGATGCACCTGGGGTTGACTCTGGAATTGACAGTTGAAATTATTAAGAGAGGGATAGAAAACAAAGTAGAAACCATCAATATAGCACTTCATAAGTCTGCGAGGTAGACATATCTTGAACACTGCATGTGGTCCTGTCCTCTACATCTCAAAAAGTATAAAGCGGAAGTAGAAAAGGGTGACAGGGTGCTCAAAGTTATGAAATAGCTTCCAGATGAGGATTGACTACATAAACTTGGTATCCTGAGTAGGAAAAGAGATGCCTGAGGGAGGAGAGAATAGAAATCTATAAATCCTGAGTAGCATGAGGGAGGTAGCACAAACCAGGGCATGCAGTAGCAGGTTTGACAAACAAAAGCAGGGCTTTTTTTTTTTTCAGAAAGGGTAGTTAAATTGTTCATGGCATTAGCACAGGATTCTGAGGATGCCAGAACTTTACATGGCTTCAAAAGGGATTAGATAAATCCACAGAAGAAGAATCCATTACAGGCTGTAAAACACAAAGATGCCATTTATGGCTTAGAAATTTTTGGAGCTCATAGAGTGCTAAAAGCCAGGGGAACATTACTGTGTGTTTGTCTTCATTTGTGTGCTTCCCCCACCTCTCTTGGCCACTGCTAGAGGCAGGATGCTGAACCAAATGGTTCTTTGGTCTGACTTATGATCATCCTTATGCGTCTATGCCTACTTTCCCTCTGCTACAGCTTGGAAACTCATGTTTACTTCTGCTGAGGTGTCTGGAGCAGTTGCTAGTGTTGGGGACAAAGGGAAGATGTCCATTCCCAGCAGCTGTCTTTCTCCTGCTTTCCCCACTCTACTAGCAGCCATAAGGGCTGACTTCTCGTCAGGCTGCCTCTGCTAGGTGTGGCCCACTTCTGAATCCTAAAATTTGGGGTGGCAAATTTCTGTTTTGCCTATATTACGAGAAGGTCTGGATGAACTTCTCCTCTGTTTGGGGCCTTTCAGAGCCAGTAGGCCTGACCAGTAGAGTTGTTCTCACCTGCTGAGAGATTTTTAACACTCAGTGTGAAACCGTTGGAAAGACATTCAGGAGTTTCCAGCCAAACATATAAGTCACTCCAGGATCGACTGGAATTTGGCCTGGTTTTACTCAACCAAGAAAAGTCAAGCCAAGCCAAGCAAATAAACAGTCGTTTTCAAAATATGTCCTGAATCTTCAGGTGCAGAATTGAACTCCAAACAAATAGGAAGTAGCTCCTGTTTTTTACTGAAATTGTGTGAAATGTTTTGGGTTAATAGTAGAAAACAGATTTTTTTGGGGGAACTGAAACTATTTGTGAGTATAAATCACCTGCAGATAAATTCATCTGAATAAAAAGGAGAACAGACATTGTATGAAAAAGAAGCATTTAATTCCTGAATTTTCTGAAGGGAAAAACCCTTTCATTTTAGAAATGCTAGAATGTTTACTTTTCACATTTGCAAAATAAAATTATTTTTGATGTTTAATAATGGCCCACTGTAAAAAGAAAAAGTTTTAAAATGAAAACAAAAATCATTCTAGATTAGCTTGATCCTAAAAAAACAAACAAACAAAAAAAAACCAAACAATTTTTCCAAAGCCATAAAATGTCCCTTTTGATTCAAACTTAACTGATTGCATTTTGTTTTTCTTTAGTGACTGAACCAAAGGAACTTACTTGTTCCTCTAGCTCTGTTTTGGGTTATATTATGAAAGTTCTACAAAGTGATTCACATCAAATTGAATGCATTTATAACAAATTATAGCTGCATTTTCCAGCAAGAGTAAATACTATTTTTTTATCTTTGTTTGCAAATAATGATTACTGCACCATGAATATCAATGAGGAAGGATAGAAAGGAGAAGTTCAAAAATTAAATTTGCACAGTTATCGAAGCTTCTTGTTTTAAGTGCTTAATGCTGATTAATGCAGATGCCACGTTTTCCCTTTCTTCTTCATGATTGTTTTGACTTCCTCAGCTTAAGGAAAACATTCAGAAGAAACCAGTTTCCCTTTTTTCACTCTCTCTTCTTTTTTCTTCTTTTTTGACTAGCTATAGCTTCCCTAATTCTTCTCTTTCTTTGAGTCCTTCAGTGCTGATAAATTCTTTTAAACTAAAATTTAATGACTTTTTTCATGGAAAATTTGCTTTGTTGATTCCTTTTAAAAAAAAAGCAGTTTAACAGAAGAATAACTGACTTTTTGTGTAATCATTCACTTCAGTGGGCGCTTGCCAAAAGGACCGCACAAACGAACCGCTGTCTCTAATCTCACTTGGCCATGCAGGGGAGTAAGCTCCCCACATGCTTATTTGCAAGTTGATTTGAGGGAGAGCTGTGAGGGAAGGCAGCTTCCCCATGTGAGAGATGCAATCCTCACGAGCCAGAGCTGTCATCCTTTTTCTCCTAGCTAGATACCTGGAAGATGCGTGAGGTGGCATATGCTCGGGGAACATATTAGTCCCCATAGACATTACTAGCAAGGACTTTCTCTCCCCCATGCAGTGCATGGTACTTCTGACTGAGCCCAGTCCCCTTTTTCACCTTCCTTTGGAGTAGCAGATGTCAGTCACTGCTGTAGGCTGGATACTGCACTGGTTTACTGCTGGTATGTTGCTTTGCTAATTAGAGATGTTTTTCACCCACAGAAACCCCTGTGGCTAGTACATAAAATAGACCAAACGCCATCCTTTCACCCCAAGACCAAATGGCATTGCACACATTGCACCCACTCTCTTCCCACTCAAGACAGGGTGGCTTCACTCCTGCCATCCTGTCTCCAGCCCCCTATCCATTGGGTCATGCCCAGGCCAGGACTGTGTTTTGCACCCTCTCCCTATTTTAGTTTGTGATGCTTCCCTGATAACCTTTTTTAAAAGTATGGCCTATTGCTGATGCGGAGAAATATTGCAGGTTTTATTCCCCTGAGTTGTTTTTACCCAGTTATCTAATTGGTATCAGTGGCACTGACTGAATGAGGAAGAGCCATTCACATGAAATGTCTGTGCGATCAAGACTTTAGTTACCATGACTGAGAGACATTAAAGTCTGCAATATGAATGACATTTTCCTTTCACAACACATTTCCGAATCCGAAGTGGCAGATCATAATTTTCTGTTGCTGAGCTATATTAATTTCTGGTGTAATCTCATAAAATGTTGTAGAATTACACCAAGAAGGAATTGAGACTCTCAACTTGAAATTTCAGTTCTGCTTCACAGACCTATAAATTACAGTGGTCTGGCGTAAGCATCTATGGAAACACTAATTGCTTAAAACTAAATGTATATTGTTGTGTTCAAGGAGGTCACACAGGTCTACTTACTTTTTTGTGATTATTTACCTTAAACATCCAAGCAGAAAAAGCAGACTATGCCATATAAATGGAAATACTTAAATGACCGCAGTAATGAATGATTTAGTGCAGATTACCTGAAAGAGTTTGCTATTTAAACACTGCCATGTTGTCTGAAAATTCTGGGACTTGTCCATGAACAACTGCAGAGCAGCCTGTGTCAGAAGCACAGGAAAGTAATGGCAATTTGGAATAACAAACTCTAATTTTCAGTTTGTGAAGGATGATTTCTGTGCATTATGGGTTATTATGTTATTATGTATAGTATAGTTAAGCTTAGAGGCTTCAATGAATTTGGCACCTCATTAAACAAGGCATAGTCGAAGCACATAATGAGAGACAGTCTTTTCTGAAAACATTACTTACAATCTGCAAGTCAAGAGTGGAAGAGCGTAGGAAAATGAAGCCTCTGAAAATTATGGTGTGGATCAGTGGCTGAGTCAGGAATATGAACTGAGTTTCCAATCTCTTAGTTGATCTTTTTCTTATTCAGATCCCACCGTCATAGTCATGAGGTTAAATCTAAGCATTGGGAACCAAAAGCTTAATTTTTCTGTAATCATAACAATCAATAACATGTGATGGCCATAACTGAAAATAGATTAGTTTAACTCTGGAAATTTGTGTATAAGATTGATGGATTTTGCCACTTTTAATCCCACCATAAGCATTCCATGTGCGTTACACACAATG
The DNA here is from genome assembly GCA_013400195.1 of Aramus guarauna. Lineage (NCBI taxonomy): Eukaryota > Metazoa > Chordata > Aves > Gruiformes > Aramidae > Aramus > Aramus guarauna. Next base: position 738,933 of record VXBL01001982.1, on the reverse strand, counting down.
TTGCTGCCAGCTACATGGACTGCACAGGGAAACTTATACATGGAAAGTTAAAGGAATTTCCACAACTGTTCCACTATGGGGCTGGCATTGCCATTTTTCTCTGGGTTCGGTGGCATACTGAGGGATTCAGCCACAACATAAAGTAATTGAAAACATTCCCAGGATGTCTGAAAAAAAGTGGTCATGCTCTCATCTCGCTAAAATATCATTCCCTGCAAGTAGTGCAGTAAAAGCAGTGTCGCATTACTTTAACAGAAGCATTTAACATTTTTACTGACAGAATCCAAAGCATGTGGTTATGGAGTGTGAAATCCTCATTAAAATTCCTCAAGGAAAATCGGTTGAATAAATATCCAGTAATTGTCACAGTGCCCTCATTGCTGTAGTTTTACAATACAATAATTCTCTCCATTGATCAGCTTTATTCTCATATCATATAAAGAGCTCAGATTCTTGTTTGGGAATTTACTACCCATCAGAGGAAATTCTGATATTTGTAAGTCTAAAGCTGTAGAAATATGTTGCAATAACTGTGGGCTGGGTCATACTGGTCTATTCATGGAGCTTCACTGCAATACTTCTCTGGAGCAGTGGCAGTTGCCTCTCCCTGCACACCTCTCCCACTTTCCCCTTCACGTGGTGCATACAGAGAATATGGATAAGGCAAGCAGGATTCCGAAATGAGCTGGTGAATCAGAAGTGGCAAACACCACCAACCCTATTCATCATGCTCAAGTCCACTTTGGGCTTCTCCCTTTGCTTGTCTTCGTAGAGAGGATTTCTGGAGACCACGGTGTGCTATGGGACCATGCAGCCTGAGAGTGAAGGGATGGGAGACTGAACTGATACACAAGGGGGTTGACCTCTTTATAAAATGATCCTGGAATAGCTGAAGGTTTTAGGGAAAAAGTCAATATCTTGGAGTTAGTCCTCGAATTTCTTCAAAAGTGGAAGGGAATGGCCAAACTCTGGCCCTGGATTGAAGGGTATCAGAAAAATTTGATACTTGAAAACTGTATGTGTGTCCAGGGTCTCTTCCAACTATTAACTTTAATAAGCAGTAGTACTATCTTTACCTTGATCCTGTCACTATTTTAAAATGCTTGGCAGTTCAAAAGGACTGGAGGAGTGGGGTATTGAATGTATCTTAAAAGAGCTGCTGGCTTCCCTAGTGGCAAATGATTCTTATTTTGGTTAAACTGGAAAATATTTAAATCTTTCTTATCTCCAAGCTGTTATGAAAATGTCTCTGCGTGTTGCACAGTTAAGAGTTTGTAGCTATGTGACTCCACTAACATATGAGGCTCTCAAGAGAAAATTCACAAAGGCCTAATTTTAAAACATTTTTTGCTGCCAAAGTTATTAAATCTTTGAACAAGGAAATGTTATTAAAAAAATCAGATAGTCTGTGAAAAGTAAGAGCGTTAAAATTGGAAGCCAAAACCCATTGCTAGCATATGAAATAGAGAGATTCCTGCCTTAAGATGCAAACCCGCACTGAACTTCAGCTGGTTTTAGTCCAGGCTGGACTGCTCCAGAAAGTGCAGTAGTGGAGATACTGTGATCTGCTGAAGAAACCAGTCGAAGCAATCGACTGTATGATTATTGTGAGGCATACACAAAATGATCTAGTTAAGCACGTGAAAGAATAGATAAAAATGTTCAATACAAAGCTGGTATATTTTTCTTCACATTTTAACCAGAAGGTGGCATTGTATCATGTCTTTTGCAAGAAAACCAGTTTTTTTCCCTTCATAAAAAGATTGGGGCTTTACAAACAACACTAAAGCACGTTTTTCTTTTTTGCTGTTTTTGGGGGGACTTTTTTGGTTTTATAGGTCTAATGATTCATCACTCATATACATTTCATCCTCACTGAAAAAGTGTTCTTTGCTGGCAATCTGATACTCATATTATTGTATTACTATGCAGATATATTTCTGGTGAAAATGATTTGAAGAACTCTATCTAGAGTACTACCTGCAGACACTCTGTTGTGAAATGTCATTTCAGTTCACAGCTATGTTTGAAATAATTTATAATGATGCCAAAAGAAATTGTATTGCATTCATTCACAACAGAGGCAATTGCATACCACTAAACATTCAAGTCTCTTATTTATGATGATTCAATAAAACTGCTCTCTTAGAACAGAAGCAGGGCCTGCTTAAAAGCCAGGAACCAAAACAGGGAGTTGAAATGGTCCGAGTGGGAGAGATTTACATTTTACAAACCACTTAATTTGAGTCCTCAGAGGTTTGAGCAGGTATCTGAAATCAGGAAGGAATGTCAGCTGTTTTAAAAAAATGTGTTTGTGCGCGTGTGATTTTTGAAAGGCATGGCATTGGCAGATACTGTCAGTCAGATGTCATGCTCCTGTAGTCCATGGACTCATGCAGATTATGGGAAAAGATTTCTAAAGGGGATGACAGTCTCAAAGATCAGGTCAGTCTCTTCAGCCACCCATCTTGTGGACTCTGCAATGGCTTCTCTGGGTCTGTGCCAATTTTAGCTGTATCCTGTGCAGTATGGGCAGCTGTCCATTGGAAACCACACAAATACCAGCAACCAGCCATAAGAGGGTGACAGCTGCTTATCATCTGAACTAATCCAGCATCCTAAATACCAAAGATCTATTTTACCCACCCTTAACCGATCTCTTAAGCAGTTTTGTACAGGAGCTACAAACAGTGAGCCAAGGAACACACTCTGCTGAGCTACAAGCCTACCCTGTGCAGGAAGAAAACATCCATCTCAAAGCACTGGTTTCCAATAACAGCTTTTCTGGTCCTTTGCTAGAATGTTTTCACATCAAAGTGGAAACAGAGCTGTTTCTAAAAGTGCAATATATTTAACTTTTCTATGATGATCCCACAATCAACATCTCTGCTTTTCACATTGGGAAAGGCATTAGTTTCTGTGGTATAATTCTGTATGTATATATGGGGTCAGGGTCAGTTCACAATGGCATTCATGCAAAATTTCTAAATCCAGCCAAAAAGCAAGGAAGTGTTGGTGTCAAAACACCTTGCAAAGAGCCTGCGGTCAATATGGCTGCTTAAGGTTTTAGATTTTCAGAAACAGCAACTTGACTCACCACAAGGGATTCATATAAATGCTTTTAGAAACAGGCATCATAATCATCTCCTTAACCACTGTTTAGCAAATCACGTTGACTGTTTCACACAGAAACATCCCTGCAGCAGCAGGTGACAAAGGTTGTATCGTACAATTGACAGGTTTGATGTGTTCCTCTGCTGTTCATGGTTGCAAACCATATGCGTCCTCTACAATGTGCAATCCAATCCAAGATGATACCCTAATACATTTAAGATACCTACTGGTACTATATTGCATCAGCTTGAAAGTGATGGCATGACTTGTATTTCCTATTTTGAGGACCAAATACTGATGCTACCATATCCTAGAATCCGTGGACCGTGTGCCTTCATTGTATCTCAGCAGTGAACCAAACCTGCTATCTGTATTCTGGAGGGTACTGCAAGCATGCAGCTAAGACCTTTTCATTTCTAATTATATATGATGGAAAAGGTCATAAGACAGATGAGAAACCATATTCAATCAATATCAGACTGATTTTTTTCCCCCCACTGATTTTGGAAAGTGTTTCTGTGGTTAGTAACACTCTGGGGTACACAGAGAGAGAACAGTTAACTGATGTGCCTGTAAACATATTTATTTGGCATTTTGCTTCACTGAGCATAGAAGTCATCTGGCCGATCTTAATTTTTTTCTAAGGGACTATCACAAAAAGACCCCGTAACACAAAGGAAAAACAATCTGCAAATGCTCCCTTGAAATGTGGCCTTTCCTGCCTAGTTACAGAATGAAATCGATACACAGCTGCAGACTTGTTGACCTGCACGTGAGATTGAAACTATAATATGAAAAAAATAGGATTCTTCCCTGATGATAGATTTTTCTCTATTTAGATACCACTAGTGGGAACAATATAATGACTGGAAGGATCTGCAGACCCCTGTATAATGTTAGAGAATGTCATGTTGAGAAAGGGCATATGTTCTCTACATCACTGCTCCTTAATCTTCTCAGATTTTCACAAAGAAATCATATTAATCAAATCTGCTTTCAGCTCTATGAAAAGTGCAGTTTGAATGCTTCACAGCTTAGGAAGAAATTGAATGTAGAAAAAAACCTTGGATAGAAATAAGCCCAGAACTTAAAATAACTTGCTGTTGTCACTATCTCACTTCATGATTCTGAATAGCTGTGACAATTATGCATCAGAAAGCTCTGAAACTGCCCCATACTGTGGCTATGGAGTGGTCCATGAAGGCAATACAGGAGCAGAGGAATTGCCAGATGAAATCAGACTGGTGAGCCATCTGCTACTGGCTTGAAAAATAAAAAAGCAAACCCAGCAAAAAATCCTACCTAGAAATACATCAGCAAGGGGCAAAATTCTGCCTGGCACTGAACAGTTACACTGCTCTGCCACCTCATTTGAAAATCTGCTTGGAGCTTGAGGAAGGTTGAGCTGTATATGTACGAGGTGCAGGTTTTGTTACAGTCTTGCTCCCTTTCCATTGCCCCACTAGGGACAAAGTGAGGGGGCAGAGAGGGGAGTCAACCCTTCTGTTCCGTGCAGCAGAGGGATGGGTATGGAGGGGAAAGCAGTTGGCACTCACAATGACCATGAGAAGCCAGTGTACCCCTCCAGATACAGGGGCTAACAGTCATCATGCTTTCTTAAAGCAGGGTTACCTTCCAGTGCTCCCTCTGACATGGACCTGCCTCCTTGTTTTGAGTTGTTTTGGAGACAGCTTTAAAGCTGTGGGAATATATTGTTTTATTAAATATACCAAATAAAAGCCACAGCACTTATATGTGGTTTCCTCATTGCTATTAGTGTTTGGTGTTTACTTGGCATGACTATTGTGTTCGGCACCATTTGGACTACAGAGAAAGTCCTGTACCCTGTGTCTGAAAGCTGATGTTCTGATGACCCAGTCTTGCTTTGGGATCCTTGCTGCTGACTTTGGATATGAAGAATACAGAGGACATAAAGGTGCACTCCTTTCCTCTTTGAATACCAGACTTCTAGGTAGATGTAAACATTGAGATATGAATGACAGAATGTTGGTTCTGGCAGTAGGATCTAAAGGGCACTTCAGTGTCACTTAAAACAAAGGTAACAGCATTCCTTTTGAAGGTAAAGTATATTTAATTCTAAAAAAACCCCATGAATAAAAAAGAGACACCAATCTAATGAGAATTATATTTTAAATTGGTGCCAGGAAAACAGGATATTCCTGAGGTCTTTCTGAACACGTCTACTTCTGTCTGGACTCTGGAGAAAATCTACTAATAGCAAAGGCATGACATTAGATTACAACCACAAAATTGCAGTCTTAAGACTGTAATGAAAATGGGTTAAGTCTATACCATTTCTTATTCGTATTATAATCCCTCCATAAGAATAGCCTTTCCTGGAATTATTGAAAAGGAAATTCTCCCTTGCTTGTAAATGTCATTTCATTTTTCCTCTCACTATATTTGTAAAGATAGCTGAAACTGTTTAGCTTACTATTTTTCAGAATGCTATCCAAATCTGAGGGTGGTTACTATAAAAGGAATCTAACATGGGCTAACAATTATTATACTGTGGCATTTGAAATCAGGAGTGTTTAGTTATGTACAGACACGTGGCAAAGTCAAACTTCCAAGGAGAAATGAGAAATAAGATTTGTAGTCAATTGGACTTGCAGATGCTCAGGACCAAGGTGTAAGACCTCTGTCTGCTCCGGTTGCTGTTGGCATTGACTACTATGCATATCCCATGGCATTCCTAGCTCATGACAGGAAGACAACCTTCACATTTGCAGGTCTTTTGCTAGGTGGAATATTATGGATCTCAGTACAGTGGAGGAGCACATCTTTGCTCAAAAAGCTAATTCTATAAGAACATGATCTTTTTTTTTTCTTTCAGTAAGTCCCAATTCTCATGCTGATGAGAGTGGAGAAACTTATTGTAGTTAGGGCACAAGTTGTCCAACACACAGTCTGTAGATGGATGTTAAGTCACCTGACTGGGGGGAGCAGGAGAGGCTGTGGGCCTCAGAAGTGTGGTGATGGGGACCAGTGTGCCAGTGCTGTTCATTGGGTCCATAGTGATTCCCTGCTTATATGGAGGTGCCTTCACAATGGCATCAGTCAGGAGTGAGCTGTGGCAAGACTAAATGCTCCATGCATGGCAGGGAATAGACTCATATTGTGTGTGGCCAACTTAGCTGATAGTGGTATGTGCTGTTAATATGACTTTTTAGACAAGTGGGCTTTGCTGTGTGTGCTGCATATGTGTACCTGCAGAAGCATTGAGTTAGGTCCTGTGGCCAGCCTTTGTGGAGAGCCTGGGCACCACTCACGTACAGCACTGTTTGCTTTGAAACAACCATTCAGACATAAGTGACTCCCTATCAGGTGCTGGAAGTCATGCTAGTTGGTGTAGCATTCAGTGGCCTAACAGCCTCAAGCTTGGTGCAGGAGGAAAAAAGACAAATTTTTCACTGGAGTGGTAAAGCAGTAAAGAGAGGAACATGCTGCTTAGATTGCCTTTTTAATGCTATTGGAAATCAGCCTATTTAGAAATTGCAGTAGACGATCCGTGGTGAGCTATGATGTTTTAAAAGCACTGATTGAAGGAGGTGATGAAGCTTGCTCGCATAGAGTCAGGCTTGTTGGTATGTTAAAATCAATGGCTTAAAGAATGGAAAAAATCACCTGATTTGGGAGAAAAATATGCATTTAGAATTATTTCCAATTTTTATTATTATTCTTTCTATTTTTGCTAGATCTTGAATCATTGACTTTGAATGGCCAGCTAATATGCAAAGGTCTCTGATGTCCTGCAGCAGACTAGCAGTAGAGGTAACTTAGCAGGAAACCATGATTAACTTGTGATTCAGTTTTACTTGACTCTTCATTTTTCTTTTCACCCAGACAAGTGGTTGGGAGTTGAAGCTAACTCTTTTTAGAGTTGTACTGAGTGCAACACGGGCTCTGCTGGCAGCAGTGGAGGGAGGCTGAACTCAACTAGGTGTCATATCTGTCCAAGTGCTTTGTTTGTGAGGGAGGGTGATGGTGAAGAGTGAAGGGTTTGGGATGTTCTTATTCCAGGTATACCATAGTGTAGTGTGTATATATGGATTCACCAGTTCCCCCAGGAAAAGTATAATCATAAGAGATTGTTATCTCTCTGCATGCTCCCAGTCTGGACTCATTTTAGGTATTTCTGTAGCAGGGATGACTTGTTAAAAAGATAAAACTATGTGTTCATTTCCTCCTTTGACGCAGCACTTGCCTCTTCATAGCTCAGCACGAACTTCCAGTCACTTGGCCATTTTATCTGTCACGTAGGGACAGAAGAGGGAGTTGGCTAGTGTGAGTATGCCTCAGAAGATTTTGAGCTCACTTAGGTGAAGAAGTGAGCTATATTCCTCCAGAGGAGGAGAAGGTAACATGACCAGACATTAAGTCCTGTGTTGTTAGGCACAGGAAGGGTATCAAACCTGATCCTTCTTATGGTGGGAGTGCTCTGGAAGTCTCTGAATTGTGATTTTTGGTAAGTCTACTTTGTATGGTAAGATGAACTAAAAAGTTGATATTCATGAAACATAGAGGCTGCTCCCCCTGACATTTTCAGACAGAAGGTTATAAAATTTAAACTCGTGTATATTTTTTTACAATTCAGAATGAAAATATGAAATTGTTGTTACAGACAGCAAATACAGTCTATTTAACAAGGGAATCAGATACAGATCCATTCATGAATACTAACTTTCCTCTGTCTCTGGAAGGCCTTCCTCCCAAATAACTGTTCGCAGGAAGTACACATTGGGTAGAGGTCACTTTATACCTGTTGTCTTTCTTCTGCTTTTTCTCTAATGAACTGGTATTAATCACTGTCAGATGCAGGATACTGTGCTGAGAATCTTTGCTCTGACTCAGTGGTGTTATGAAGTTATACTCTTACATACCTCAGTTTCCATACCAACTGCCTGAGGTTGCAGACTCTTGGGAAATGTTTGCTGCAGACATGGTTTTCTAGCAACTGAAACCCAAAAATCACTGACATAAACTTTATAGATCTCCCATTCCATTTTATAAATCTCTGCCTGTCTCCTCATCCTAGTCTTCTTTCCTCTAAAACACCAGGTGTCTTACTCCTTCTCCAGAGACATTCCTGAATGTTGATTATGTTTTCTTGCCTCTCCTTTTCCTTCTCAATAAAGAATTCACTTGTATTGCTTGATCCAGTGGGCCACCTACCTTGGTGAATACCACATTAGGTTGTTGTCCCTGGTATTCTTGCACTTCACCAGAACTAGGATTAGTTCTGGTTCTTTCGTGTACCCACTAAACCACAGTACAGTTAGAACATGTTTTTTCTGTCTTCAGAAGGTTATAAAAAGGGCACCACATTACTCTAATCTAAATGCTAAAACATACTGTATTTTGAATGGCTGGTTACACTTCCTCTTTGTCACAGGTGGCCAGGTTTGTAAAAGGAGAGGAAAAAGAATTGTAAGCCTACTAAAATTATTGAACTTTGAAAAGAGCAGCTAGTATAATCCCTGTCTGTCTGTCACAGAATGGTTGTGTCTAGAAATGTTACAGCATTTCTTATATAATTAATGAAAGTTGAAAATAGAAAGAATTCATGCAGTCTGGATGAGAGGTTTGCAACAGGAGTCAGAGTATCAAGATGGGACTAGGGCTGACTGGAAAGTACCAACATTTGGGTAAAAGGGGAAAACCAAAAGTTTTGAGCTTAAACACAAAAATTCTCTGAAAATCAAAATTCAAGTATGCAGTTAGGGACTTGATACAATTTCTAGTTGGATTTCTTGTTGGTCTGTGATCCTCTATTGCTCAGTTTATTTATTCTGTGTTATTCCATCTCTTCCTGATCCATCAAGTAGGACATGTCATCCGTCATGAAAACCAGGCTTATGATGGCAGTTGGGGGAAAATGATGAAAAACTTAAATTTTTTGTTGAGAACTAGATATTGAAAAGTAACTTCTTTGAAAAAGCATAGGAAAAGAAATTTATATGGCTATATATAAGCCCTAATTGATACCAGTCTTCTAGAATCCTAATAGACATTCTGATTTTTGTTTTCTTCAGAGATGCCATGGCATGCTAAAGTAAATTACTGGAAGAAGTATATATAAGGGGCAAGAAAAATGTTTTGGTTATAATGCCATCTGTCCAATGCTAACTGACTGCTGAGGCAGTGAAAATGGAAATTAATAAAATACAGTTTCCGTAATCTTCTTAAATCTCAAATTAAATTAGCATCAGGATTGGCACTTTTAGACTGAGTTGATGGCTGTGATTATGGCTCCTTCTTGCCTTCTCTAGTTTCATTTATTGTTAGTTGATATTATATGTTCACTAAAAAGTAATTTAATAAATCATGGGATTTCCTGCCTGCAAAACAATTATCAGAATGAAGAGTGATGGCAATGGTTGGGGAATGTGCTGAAATTTGGTAACCCTTTGTGAAAGCGAAGCAGGACACAGAAACCTTACTATTTAATTAAAAACTATTTAGTATAATAGTGCTTGCCTCTACTGTCTGTAAGTAAGTGAAGTAGGATTTGAGGCATCTTCTGGGTTCTAACTTTGTCTCTGCCATGGATGAGTGTGCAAAGGTCACTTGTGTCAATATTTTTGGGAACCAGAGCTGATTAATCTGTTGCTTATTCATATAGAAGGATGCCTGGCTAATATTGTGACACTAGGGACAGGAATTCACAATTCTTTTACGTAAGTGAGTACTGAGGACTGTACTGCAATAATTTTAAGGAATCACTGACTGATTAATTTAAAATTTTCAGAGGCCTCTGGGTATCCAAATAGAGACTCTGAACTTCATTATGGCATGAACGTATGTGAAGCCATTCAGTACCAGGTGCTTTTTAGTGGCCTTTCTGTACTGTTTGAATACCTCTATTCAACTTGCTTAAAAAGTCTCCAATCACAGAGTGAGAGTGAGGAATGGTGGAGGAAGCAATGAAAGTTTGGTGAGGGGGAATGGGTGAGCCTGAGAGAAAAAGAGAGAGATTGTTCAGACAGGCAGAGAGCATATGAGCAATAACTGAGACTGTGTTTATACTGTCATGTTAGCTTAGGACTGAAGGTCACACTCAATGGTTTCCTCATTGCTTACTCATTAACGTTCACCCTGGCCTTACTGGCTGTCAGGCAGAGCTCGGATCTGACCATGAACACAGCTGCATACACACTCTGCAAAAGCTGAACGATTTTGAGGTGTAGAGAAGAGTCAAAGTTTATGTGGAGAGAGCTGAAAGAGGCAGGCGGATGAGAGATGAAGTGAGATGAATGGTGGAGTGCTGGAGAAGGAAGGGTTAAGCTCATGGGATTCAAGAGAAAGCAGGATAGTAGCCAGGCCAGGCTGGGGGACAGAGGAGGCAGTTGTCTTCTGCAAATGGAAACTGTGTCAAGAGGTTTCCTATAACTTCACTGAGGTGTAGATTACCAGGAGCCACCCTCCTCATATGGTAAGCTGTTGTGAAGCACAGAGAGAGCTACTGACAGCAGTCATCTTCTCTGACAGCTCCTCTGGTCAGCACATAGCTCGGGGCAGTACCAGCCCAAGGAGATTTGTGTTTCCCATCAGTGGTGGAGAGAAATTCTCAGCATAAAGATGCAACAACAGCAGCAACTTTCTTTCTTGGAGATCAAAATAAACAATTCCAGTTCATACAATATCTCTTTAAAACAAACAAATATGTCTTAGTAATAGCCGTAGTACAAGGAATTAGCATAACTCTAAGCACTCTCTGAGGACAGTGCAGCCTTCAGAGCCAGAGAACACACCTACACTGAGTATGATGTGTGCTTGTATGACTCAAAGATAGTATTTACAGCTGTGGTGGTTCGGTTCCTCAGAGCATGCCATGAGCTTTCCTTTCACACTATATTATCCTAGACCGCATTGTTCTGTAAGGGAGACACTGAGTCTGGCTCCCTTTGGAGGATGCTGGGAAGCCAGAAAATGTGCATGTGGTACTGACTCCTACAGGATCACTCACATTCATCTCAGAGGTGGCAGGCTCATTGCAGCTAATAATTCCTCTTTCAAAATCTGGCTTCTCACCATCTTCATAAACCCTGAAGCAAATATAATAGTACCCTCAGGCCCTCAAGAATGCTTGTACAGCAGGAATTTGGCATCTTCCAAATGTGATTCATAGGCTTATTTATTATGTTGTGCCCCTTAAAAAATCAAGAGGAGAGTCCAGGTACACTGCATACATGAGTTCATTCTTGTTTGATGAGGAAATATGTTTGTCTGACCTGGAGGACTTGACTTCAACTTGGAGTTGAAGGAGCTGGTGAAAAAGCAGTTGAGAGTGCACATGGGGAAGAAGAATTAGGAATAGTCAAAGTTTATATGGAGAGAGGTGGACCAGCTGGAGGATAGACTGATGGACTGATGGAATAATAATTACGATGCCATTTAATTATGGAATTAAATGGAATGAATTCCATAATTATGGAATCTATAATCATAATCTATTTATTTAGAAGCATTAGGCAAGTGAGCAACAAACAGCAGTCAGATAGCCTTTGCAGTCAAGGGTAGGCACCACAGCTGCCTGTTGAAGTTACATGGCAGAAGGAGAGAAAAGATCCCTACGGCAGTTAGCACTGAGTAGCCACAGTTACCGTATCTAAGCTTCATGTGTTAGCTAACTTCTCAAATTTACAGTGGCTGAACAAACGTCCAAGTCAGAGTATCCAGGCATTTGCTTATCAGGTGCAGAGGGCAAATTCTCAAAAACAGTACAGACTGTTCTCATGTTGCAATATTTCCCAAATCTAGTACTTATTTTGTTTATTATTATTTTATGAAATGTATTACAGAAGTTTCTGCAAGCCTGAATCATGACTTAGGATGTACTAGATACAGTAAAAATAGATGTTTTTTATCTTCAGGAGAATATATGACAGGAGACTGCAGAAGGAAACAAACACAAGAGACAGTGAGATACATGATTAATAAGGCAGACGTGCACCCTTTAGATTGTAGGTTTAGTCACTTACAGATAGAGGACATGTTATCTAAGACACAATTTTTGTTCTTTCACTGTTCTTCACCTTTTTCAATGGAAGGTATTAATCGGATGCATCATCTTCAAAGAAAAGTCACAGTAAAGAAAGGTATCTTTCCTTCCTGGAAATTGAAATGGCTTCCACACAAAGGCAAGTTATTAGTTAGCATTCAGTGGTTCGGACCTTATTCAAATACTGCCTTTCTGCCTTACCCACCTGAAGGGGGCTACACAAGACACAGGAGGAGTTGTTTAAAAAGGCTTCAGATGAGACAAGAGGAATAAGAAATAGGTATAATGGTAAAATTCCTCAGCAGAATGTAGTGCTGGAGAAAGGTGTGTGGTGGAAAAAAAGAAATAGAGTCAGAAGAGGAAAGGGAGTCTTGGAAGGGAGACCTTAAAGACAATACTAAAGAAGACAGGCAGCTTTGGAGGTCATTTGGGGTAAAGAGAAATTACATGATCCTTATAGCAGAGAGAATTTTATATCCAGCAAATACAATTCACAGTCTTTTTAAGGACCTGCATAATAATTTGCTGATGAGAGAGAAACATTTCTTCTCATTATGTGGTCATTCAAACCATGCTAACATACTGGCACCCTGTGCATGTTATGGGATTGCTTCTTGGTGAATACTGAATAATTACTCTTACCACTGGAGAGATTAATAGCATGAAAATTAAGCTTCTCTAAATGCAATCTTGATTATTAGGTCTCTGAGTGTGTTGCTGGGAATGCATTGCTCAAGTGTTCAAAAAAGTGCACAGTATGTACTGTGTTATCAGTATTTTAAAAGTTAAGAGTTTGATGGGAATTTCAGCATTAAACATAATCCCATATGAAACACTCTCCAGGAGCTAATCTATTGCCATTTCCTGTCTATATAACTAGATCAACCATAATGAATTAATAAAAATACATGGCAACTCTTGATGCACTTAGCTAAGCATGTACCACTGACACATGAAATGCCTACTGGCTTATACAAAATATTTCTTTTGCCCACTGCCTAGGCTTTTTGAAAGTAGTGTCTCATTTTGGTACTTAGCTGAGGCACAGAGCTTCGTGGAGGAGGATGTACCTCTACCATGCCCAGTTTAGGTCCTGGAACAATACTGTTACTTCTGCACCCAGCACAGACTGGACTTTTCATCCCAGTACATCTGGGTTGCTTTTGTGCAGAATCAAGGAGCTGGAAACACTGAGCAGAGACACAGCCATTTGGTACTTTCTCCTTCAGTGTCGGACCTTCTGAATGTGTGCTGGCCTTTACTGACCTGTTTCCACACCTCCTCACACCATGAGAGGAAATTGTGGCTTCCTACGCAGCACTGAGGGAGGACACAGTGCCAGCACAAATCAAGAGGTGTGTCCCAGTCCCTCTTGGAGCAGGGACCATGTTACATACTCAGCAGGACTCTCAGACTTCCAGTCCTTAGGAGATTTCCATGCTTTACCTTCTCAGCACATGTTTTTCTTATTGTTGGCATGATGCTTTCTGACAAGTACTTCTCCATCTAAACCTACAGATACCTGATGGATCTGCTACCAACAAGACACAATGCAGGGGCATTTTTGATGTGGGCTGTATGAACTCTCAACTTACTCCAGACAAGCTTATGAGCTCTGTGTCAGCACTGACCAAGTTACACTTATGCTGGATCTGTGGTTAACTAGCACGCATGTTTCCTAGATTTTTCAGTGAGCTATGTGTCATGGTTTAACCTGGCAGGCAGCTAAAACAACCATACAGCTGTTTGCTCACTTCTCCTCCATGCCCCCTCACCCCCCCACCCCTGCACCCCAGCCCCAGTGGGATGGGAGAGAGAACCAAAAGAAAAAGGTAAAACTTGTGGGTTGGGATAAGAATAATTTAATAGAACAGAAAGAGAAGAGAATAATAATAATAATAGTTCTGAATAATAATAATAGTTATGATAAAAGAATATACAAAACAAGTGATGCACAGCACAATTGCTCACCACCTGGAAACCATGCTCACCTAGTTCCTGAGCCACAGTGCCTCTCAGCCAATTCCCTCATTTGTATACTGAGCATGACATCATATGGTATGGAATATGCCTTTGGCCAGTTTGGGTCAGCTGTCCTGGCTGTGTCCCCTCCCAGCTTCTTGGGTACCCCCCACCTCCTTGTAGGCAGGGCAGTATGGGAAGCTGAAAAGTCCTTGACTGCTTGGCAATGATTAAAAACATCAGCGTGTTATCAACATTATTCTCATCTTAAATCCAAAGCACAGCACTATACCAGCTTCTAGGAAGAAAATTAACTCTATCCCAGCTGAAACTAGGACACTGTGGTATTCTGGACCTCTTTCAGTCAGCTAATGGAGTCTTAATAAAGGTTCTTTTGCTGTAATTTGCATTAAAAATGAGACAAACTTTTTTTGAAGAAAATGCATATTTTTCCCTCTTGCATTCATAAAACCGAGAAAAAGGTAAGATTCACATTTAAAAAATAATAATGAAAAATAGAAACAGAATAACCATGGAAAAATCGGTTCTGAATTCATTTGGGAGGAAGAGAGAACAGGGCAGAAATATCTTGCCGTAATTGTTCCGTGTCACCATACAACTGGAAAAAAGGGTTCTTTCGGTTAACACATATTGTTAATCCTCAGTTGCCCAATGTTTAACTAATCCTTTCAACCAAGTTTTGCAATGACTGTTCTTTTTTTATTATTATTTTTTTTATTTTATTTTAAAGGGTAAACTTCTAAAGAAGTACATGAAGACCAAGGAACTGAACTTACAGAACAAAGTGTGTCACTGGGTGCAGTGCCACTATCACTGTTCTGTGAACTTAGTCTGATAGTGAATTTGTCCCAGATATAGACCAGCAAATGCCCATGATTCTCTCATAAGTGGATTCATCAGAATTTTTTCATGTAAAAATAAGTTATTAAAATATTTTAAATCCTAATTAATAATGAAAAGGCTGCCCTAAAATGGCTTTACTTTCACGTGACAATTACAAAACAACCGCTCAACCAGTTAGTTGCAAGTGAAAAAAGAAAAGGAAATTTTCAGCCTTGAAAGTTTTGGACCTCACCAAGTACAACATGGGTTTATTTTTGAGAGATGGGAGGCTGCTATGGGACACAAAGTGTAGGAGATAAAGGGACCTTGCAAGAGGAGTTCATGCCTATGTGAGAGACCTGCTTTTCAGAAAAGTTGTTTGTATTTGTCCAAAATGATAGTCATCTGTTTGTTCAATAACAAGGATTAGAGCTTTATTTTTGGTTTAATTCCAGGAAAAAAAGTAAGGATTTTTAAGTTCCAAAACACACTAGGTTTTCTTTAAAGTAGCTATTGGTACAAAACGAGAAGTTGTAACCAGAAGTGTCTACTTGGTAACACAAACTTATTTTCAATTTAACTAGAAATTTTTGAAGCAGCAAATGTTTATACACAAATTGGGATGGGTACACGTTGAGAAGTCTCTGGGAAGACAGGAAGAAGATATTGCTGAACAAGTATGAAAGCAAGGTACTCACAAAGCTCATACTTTCATGAACATACACATTTTCTTTTACTTTTCAAAAATATGTTGGTTTAGTAAGAAATAAACCAACTGATTGTCTTCTGAGAGAGTTCATGGGATTCTTGCAAAATGCAACTTGCTTCCTTTAATTTTTTATTTTTTTTTTAAATTTGATTAAAGCTAACAATATGGATGAGAGATTTCAGTCATTTCTGCTATACCACTTCTTGTCTTGCTGTTCCTATCTGTCATGGCAATTCTTTGGAGCAATAGAGCTGAAAGTAGATTAGGGCGTCTTTCAGAGTTGTTCCCAAAACCAGCAGAGGTAAAACCTCTAGATCTATGTAGTTCTTCAAATGGCTTTTCAAATGTCTCACAGTGATGCTGAGCTTTCTGCCTGCAGCTCATTCAAGCAGTAGAACACTTCTACACAATGGGGATTTTCTTTCTCTTCCAGCTCAACATAGGTCTCTAAGCGTTTCCCATATTATAGCAGTCATTAGAGTGCTGTAAGAATCCGCAGCCAATCTGTCCTGAGGGAAGGGTAAAATGTGATCATTGTAATTATAAGCATAGTCTTGAACAATTACATCAGATGATATGGGAATGGAAAATGGTGATAATGTGGTAAACGGCCACAAACACAGAAAGTTCAACTGGTGATGCCATACATGCTTACCCTTTTCATTGTATGCAACTTGGTTGAAATTTCCAGGTAAGTTTAAATTCTGACTCCAGTCTACACTCTCTTCTCAACATGGGTTATGCACACAGTTCTGCCATGGGCTGTCTATAGCCTGCAGCATATTGAATAAGTGTGAGAGTGGAATTTTACTGTTTGAATGACTAGTATTACAATCCTCCAGATCCTGATCTGGGGCTACCACACTGGAAATCTCTGCTCCTTAGATTGTCCTTAATTGTCACATAAACAGAAGACAGGTAGTGGAGAAGGCAGAGATTGGAAGACTGTAATCTGGTCACACAAAATATGGAAAAAAATCAGATATAATGCATGTTATTTTCCTTGAAAGCAGTGTCTGGCAGTGAGATCATAAAAGGCTGGGTTTTTTTTACCCTAACAAGGATTAGCAGTACTTTGTTCTGTTTGTTCTGTTTCTTATCTGTCATGATTCTTGCTTCTTCCTGACTATTTTTTTTAAAATCCTGTGATGGGTTGAATGTCACCCCAGTTCTTATGACTGTATTTATTACCATCAGTCTCAATATTTTTAGATATTATATCATTACAACTGAATTATTTCTGCGTTCAGTGGCTTTTTCTGTTTCAATAATTTTGTTTTGCTCCTTACAGCATCTGTTTTCCAATTCTCTGAATATCCCTGCTTTTGATGGCACTCCATTTAGATAACTGCATCATTGTTCCACATCTCACAGTGATGGCAAGTCTTTGGAAATTCTAAGTTACGACTGCCTGTGGGATTAAGGCATGAAAGAGCTGCAAGGTTCTTTGTGAGTGCCTGGAAACAGGAAAACATCTACTATCAATCTCCTGAATGTTGCCCAGCACCTTGTCCTTTTGGGGGTATAAGACAATCCTGAGTAACATTCTACATCAATTTTCACTGATGCAGCTCTACCAGAAGTGATTAATTTCCATTACTATCACTGCTAATAACCCAGTGAGATATGATGGTCCAGGTTCTTTTTTAACTCAAGGGCTATTACATGGCAGAATTGGGTGACGTGGCCAGGATATAATTAAGAATAATTCCCCAGATGCCAAAGAACTGTCTGGAGCCTGGTGCTGGGAGACAGTATAACAGCCCCTTACAGTATTTTCCATACTGTTTCTTGTGCTCCAAAAATCAGTGATATTTTATCTTCAAAGAAATGGAAAAAAAAAAATTAAACTTTGCTCAATACTGTATTCATTTTATATGTATATATGTAATGTGAATTATCTCTAGTAATTGATGACAATTTTGAAATGCTTACATTAGTATATTGACCATCAATAAATAAGAAGTGACAGTAAATATATGGTTGGCTGCTCCACGTATTTCTGAACAAGATTGCTATAGTTAAGACTAGAAAAATGCAGGATGAAAGGGTGAGCACTTTTCATGGGAAAACATCTCTAGAATTTTATTTATTCTTTAAATTGTCTTTTGATTAACTTTGTGGATCACTATGTTCCTAGTATAGGTTAGTCATTATTTAATTAGAAGATAGAGACAAAGACGACTCCTGTTTATAACTTTTAATCTACTTAAGTTATTATCTAACCAGCAGTCCTGAGAGAATATTCAACATATTGAACTGATTTGTGCATGCTTCATTAGCTCTTTGTATCTTAACTGTCCATAATCATTCCCAGCTCTGTCATGGTTATCATGGTGGAATTTCCACTGAAGTCAATGAACTCTGAGTGTAAGTTGACTGCAAAACAGTGACTGGGACAAATTCTCTTTTTATCTGAAACCTTTGAAATGCCACTGGCTTGAGTGGAATTGCTGGAGACATGACTGAATTTGGTTTAATTTTCTGGTATTTATTCAAGTTAGTGCCTTGAAGACCTGGGGTTCTGTCATTTAATTTTAATATTTTGAGCTGAACTTGAAAAATACTGATAAAAATAATGCCTTTAGGGTTTGGTTGAAAAAGCTTTTTGTGACAACCTGAAAGATTTCTGTTAGCATCAGCAAGCCCTTGACTGAGCTGTTAGTGGTCATAGAGGAAAGGCAATTGAAAACATCAGTCAACTAATAGGGTGCTTGAAAAATGGTAATTATTTCATGGATTTTTAAAAATACAGCTAAAAGTTTATTGCATTCAGATTTGTGCAAAATACAGCCATTTAAAATACATATGAAATGAAATACTATCATTTTGTTTCATTCCAGGTTCAGGCCACGTTTTCTGACCTTTTCTCACTACAATGAAGGGAAAATAAGAGGAGAAGGGGAAGAAAGAGAGACCTAGACCAGTCAAGGCTTCTTGTATTCACCCAGAAAAAGGGGAAATATTTGAAATGAAAGTATTCCATCAGGCTCTTCCTTGCTTACTTCCCTCCTCCTTTTCTTTTTCTTTCTTCTCTTCCTCTTTCCATCCTTTCTTCTTTCCTTCCTAAAGGAATAGATTTAAGAAAAATAAAGGTTTAAAGGAAAATCTGTAGCAGCTCTACTGCTATAGGCACAGAGCTTGCAATTAGAGCACTTTCCTTGACAAAATGGCATCCTATACAGTCAACAGAGAAGAGCAATTATGATGTCTAGAACAACTACCTTGCATTGGATTTGTTTCATCTAATTTTAGCTACATAAAGTTTAGATTTCTAGTCAAGGTAATAATTTAGGCTCCTTTTACAGGCAGTATAGGGATTTAAGCGCTTTCAGAGGAAAATTCTTCCAATTTATGTTGATATCTGTCCTACAAAGAATTGAGCTGCCCTTGGGATGTTCTTTCTCTCTGTGTACAAAGGGAGTCTAGCTGACCAGCTTAGACCTAATAGCTGTCTTTTGAAGATGGTTAATGATAGCCAAGTGAATGGCAGCCAAGCTGAATTTAGCGGTGTGCACTTCCATCTGAGATATCAGAAGACCCATTAATTTCCCTCTAAAGCAGGTTCACCAGGTATGAAAGAGGGACCATGGATCACATTGTGCTATGCAGAGTTTTTCAGATGATTCTGGTGAGGAACCAATCCTCTTTTTTTTAACTAGCACTGTAAAAATATTAGAGATCAATTTTATGAAAGAGTATTTTGCAGCTTTTTAGTGTACGTCCTCTTCATGCTGTTACTTAGTTTTCATGAATAGAAGAACCTACGCTTTTTGACTTCCACAAATCTTCACTGTTGAGTTAATTTGAACTCCACTTTGATTTTACATCTTATCTACACACACAATTACAGCTCACCTGACTTTGGTGATGCTGTAATTTCAGGATTATTGACCCAGCCAGGAATAGTGATAAGAGGATACCACGTTCATTCAGTTCATTGTCTTCCAAGCAGGATGCTGCTGAGTCACTTGCATACTAATAATTCTGCCATCCTTTTCCACAAATCTCCCTCTTTATGCTCAGAAGACCTGACAAGTCCCATCACAATTCATCATTTGGGGAGAACTGTAGAGGCTTTCTGGAGTGTAAAGGCAGTTGCTGTTCCCCCAGAATTCCCAGCCATATGTGAGCATGAACACAGTACTGGAGAGGACCAATGGCTTAAAACAGGCTTTACATAATTTGGATAGTCAGAGCAAAATTAAGACTTTCTTTCAGCATCATCACATCTTTTTTCAGGTTCCTGTTGCCATAAGAGGTCCCCAGCTTGTTCTAATTATGCTACTTATTTCTAGTTGCACAAAATGATTGTAGTTAGAGGCTGACAGTTCTCCTGCATCCCTTTTCAGGAGCAATGTTAAAATGTTATTCCTGCTTTCTGAAAATAATGAACTGTACTGCAACCTTAGCAAAATTTTCAGAGTAAATAGACTCTAAATCATTAATACTACTTCCTAAAACTCCACTGAGGTTTCCCACCCAGAGATTGACTTAGCCCAAACCCAGCTGGACCTGTGGTATGGGATGAGATCACAGCATTCATTTCTGGGACTGTAGGTGTAAGTTAAGAGCCTATCAGCATTGCTGTTGTGAATATCTTTCTGAGGATTTACAATTTAGTTATCAAATACGCATCAATCTGAAACTTGGCATAGGTGCAACATTTGGTTTTAAAGGGGAGAAAGGACTTGATGTAATCAGTTATTTTTCAAGTTTGGGGAATTTTTGCTGACATTCATGCTACAGTAATAGAAAAGGCAGTTATTAAAAACTGAAATATTGCAAGCTCTTTCTGTGGAAGATGTAGTGTGCTGACAATTAAGAAAATCTTAAGAACAGAGTCCTTAAATAAAATTCAAAGACACACACCTGGTTTTCATATTTTCATCGTGTTTGCATGTTATGTCACATGTCTATAACAACACTTGCTGTACCATATCCAAGCTATATATTCCCATGGCACATTTTCATTATGCTCACAGCTGGAGTACTAGCGGCCCCACTATGTTCTGCTCTGCCAAATGACATGATGAAGCCTATAAGGCTGTATTCTGAGGTTTCCTTCCCTTTACTGCTCTGAATCAAAACTCAGAAATCATGCCTCTAGATGAGTCCTCTTTTAGCAGGTGCTAGTATTTGAAATTACAAGTAAGCCACATAGAGTTAAAGTATTTAATTTAATTGAATTAATATAACTAAGCTATCATTGTTGCAATGTACCCACAGGCATAGGATTTGAAATATGAACTGTGTACCCAGGTGCACTGAAGAAGAGGAACACAGGACGACGCCTGGAGTTCCTGATTCAAGACTGGGCACGGCTGGCACAGTTTGCAGCAGAAAGAATCCTTAGATTTACTGTTAAATCCATGGTGTCTGCTAAGCGTTGGAGGCACTCTTTTCCCTTTACATTTGGTCCAGCCATCAGCCAGTTCTGCCCCAGTGAGGGCAGCTTCTTTTCACCTACCTGAAGAGTTTTCTTTATTGATTTAAGGTCACATGGAGATGTGATGTGCTGGACTTAAAAATTCAAACTTAACTCTTTGTCTGCACTGCCCAGCAGGGTTCAAGCTACAAAAGCCAGTATGTATGCTCTAATTAGCTGACATTATTAGCTCAGGTCAAGCCTGGTTATAGTCTTGGAGGAATAGACACAGCTTTTGTCAACATTAATGCTAACTGCCTCCCTGACCCAGACGTCTCTCTGTCACCTTTGCCTTCCCCTCCTCCTGGCACCTGAGGGTAGTAGGCATCTCACCTGCTCAGGGCAGCCAAGGTACTGGTGCTGTTCCAGCTTCTGCTCCAGTGAAGTTACTTGTCTACACTTGGAAATTAGATGGGATTAACTGAATGGTGTGAAGTGAGTGTGTAACGGCTGCTTCAGAATAAATCCATGTGTGTGCGAGCCCTGTGGGCTGCCCTAATCTTTTCCAGCTGGCTGTGACATCCAAAGGGACATCCCTAGGCAGCTGAAGTAACAAGCTCTCTTGCCATGTCCCCTCTGTGCCACCTCTCCGGAGCGGAATCACAGGGCTCCCTGCTGATCAACTTTCACCAAGCTGAAATTTTCCTCCCATTTGTTTTCTTTCTCTTGGCCAATTTCTTATCTATAAGCATACTTTACCTTTTACTGCATGATCTCTTAGTTTCCTCTACAGCCTCTTGGGAGGGACTTCGTCAAAGACTGTTCAAAAACTAAAATAGTTACATCATTCTGCTCTCTTATCTACTCTTATTTTGACATACTCTACTGGATTGGGATGGGGGGCTGGGATAATGAAATGGAGTTGGCCCTACCACTGAGCCCCTATAGAGCAATACCTTTTATAGTGCTTATTTAATGCCAGGTTTTGTATTTACTTAATTAGTGATAGAGGAATCTTTCCCAGCTTTGTGTCCTGGTGGCAATCTTGGTTTGATGTTTTCCTTGAATGGGTCAAAAATGAGTCGAACAGGGTGACTGTCACAAAGCATAGCTTTTTAAAGGTAAACATCAATAGCATTTCTATTTTTTCCCAGCAAAATTTAATGACACCTTTACAGCCAATTACACATTTTTCCATTCCATTTTCTGTTTCTGTCTTTCTTTTTTTCTCTTTCTGTCTTTTTTGTGTTAAAGCACTGGGGCCCATAAATGGGGAAAAGATAATGGTTTACAATCAATGCTCATGGACCAGACAGCTAATCTGAACTTAACTAAAAAGTCAATATTTAGCTGTACCTTATCAGCGGAGAAATGTCAAGCACAGAGGTAGACAAGAACAAATTTCCAACTGATTTCTCTTTCTTATGCCTCAGCCCTCAAAGCTTCATGGAAGAGTTTCAACATCAGATAAGACAAAACTGCCTTTGAAAAAAAAAACACATAACAAATGACAAACTTGCGGCTGCAGAGACTAGAGTTTATGAAATGAAAACACACGTCAAAAATTCATTCTAATCTCTCCTTGCACATTCCATTGGTCACCTTCCAGTCTGTGTGATGCTAGCAGTTGATAGTTAAACACTGCAGGCAGTCTTTAAGAGATAGCAGCAGGAAATGTTTTCTCGCTGAGTGAAGTCGTAATTTGTTGCCACCCAAAACAAAATTGACATAAATCATTTTGAATTCTAAAATTGCTGAAGATTTTAATATACGTATGAGGTACTGACTGGGAATTGTGGTGGTGTGAATGAACAACTCTCACAGCAAACATTTTTTGTAATTAAACATTTGCTTGTTAACTTATTTATCAGCTGGCAATGAACATCACTTTCATGAAGTCTGCAATTCATTTAACTGTCTTGATTTTTGTAAAGGAACAACCAATAAAGTTACACCAGTAAAGAATTTAACCCTTGGCTAGAAATCGGAACTGCTTAGTTTATTCCCATTGCCACTCACTTCATGAGTGGCCTCTTGATTTTAAGACATGATGACCCACATATCTCAAGCTTCCCGGACTAGAGGGTAAAACAGAGTTTTTAAGAATCACCATAGCACACAGAATCCACTCGCTTTGTGTTTAGGCAATTTCAACATCCATCTATACCGCTTTTTGTGGGTGGGTGGGAGGAAGGGGATGGATGAAAGGTGGGCTGCGGTGTGCAAAACTACAGTTCTGGTACTTTATGCTCTTTTTTGGTACAATTTCCTTAGGGAAAAAAGACATGTTGGATTACAAAATGTTACATTAAAAAGTTGGTAAAAATAAACCCAACAGGGAGTACAAATAGCTGCATGACTAGCACTTACAAAAGCTTAAACATAACAGGAGAAAGATTGGCAGGGACTCCTCAAGATTGAAACAATAATGAGAAAAATCAGAACTTAATAGTTGCATTTGGATCCTCAGAAGCAGTCTTCACTCATACACCAAACACATGCATTTTGTTTAGGATTGTACCACCGTTTTTGAAAGAGTAACGATATCACCAGACTTTCCATGGTCCCCAGGTATTTATAACTTGTTTTAAATTTTGGAGGAATTCCTGCCAGAATTAAAGTCTTAACTTTTACATTGCAAATACTTTAATTTTCTTTGTCCCTTCTTTCTTCTTTTATTCAATGAACAATAAGCATTCAGGATGAGATTAATATGGGGAAAAAAGACAGCAAAGAATCTGGGTAAAGTTTTCAGCAATGTTTTTGGAAATACTTCACTAATGAGTCCATTTCTTTTGTGTAAACATTTGAGGTTAGCAGTGCGTGTGTGCACCTTATCTAAGAAACATCTTGGAAATGCAGACACTTTATACATTGCTACTTCTCTACTGTATCTTCAAAGGTACTTTAACCTTTGGTGTCCACACACAGCAAAGCCAGAAAATGAATTCCCTTGTTGGACATACATGGATTTGATTATAATTAAAAAATATTAATGAAAATTAACATCAACATTTTCCTCAAAATGGGATATAAATATGTTATAATTTAATAAGAATATTGCATTATTTTCTCAGCCTGATCACGCATATAACAAAACTATATGTGCACTGAATTAACACACTTTGCTGCTTGGGATCACTCCATTTTATGTTCAGTTCATAAGGATCCTGCAGAAAAATAGATGCACAGTTTGCACTTCAGTGTAACTGTACTGGTTTGTTTTTTTTCTTTTTTTTTTTTTTTTTTGCATGTGCTTTCAAGATAAACAAAAAGCCTTTATGGTTCTGGAGTGTATCTTCTACTTAGGAAAAAAATACCTGTAAATTATGCCAATGTTTATTATCACACCTCCATTCCATTGGACATTTTGGAAAGTTTGGAGTCCTACAGCTGGGGTGTGGATAGCAAGGTGTCACTGTCATGGATGAGTGCAGGATGTTTGGAAAGGGTAGGCAGGGAAGAGGAGGGAAATTTTTGCTCTGTATAAAGGAGCTCTTTTCCCACACAGAGCTCCAGTGTGAGAGCAGAGAAGTGTCTGCACACATTCTTTGGGTCAAGCTCAGAGGGGAGAGTAACACTGCTGATGCTGTGGAGGGGTCTGTTACGGGCTGCCTGACCCTGCCCAGTATCCCCATGCTATTTGCTTGGCTGACAACCCACACCGTCCTGTACACTTGGTAGTCAAATGACCATGAGAAGGTGAACTAAATTCAGGAACTACCAGTTTTTCCCAGCTGCCTGCAGAAATGGTGAAATTCTTACATCTAGTGAGTGAAATGTGTGGCTGAGCTTTTTCTGTTGACCCTGGATGTCTCCTAGTGACTTATTTCAGAGAAGGCTGCCATTGCATTCATCACAGTATGACAAGCTGTATCAAAGGGAGAGAAAGGTTGCTCAATCAAAAAAAGTGAAGAGCCTCCAGCCTTCCATCTGGACTGGCTTTAGCTGCATTAGGGGAAACACAGCCAGAGAGGAAGAGATTATCAGTTATGTCTGCCTGATATATCTGTAGAGATTTTTTGTCTACACAGATGTCAGTTATGGGGGTTCAGAATTACAAATTATATATCGGACAACGTGTTATCACTTTTTGCTAAGCTGAAAAGTCCGTCATTTGATGTGAGCCAAAGATATAGGAAATTTGCTTTTGATAACTAGTTGCAATCCTGGTATAGAAACATATGTTTAACAGGTAGATTTAACATATTGTTTTGGTCCTTTCCTAGCTCTTTCCATCATGTTTTTAAATTTGATCAAGATTTTTTTTGCAGTTGAAGTATAAATAAAGGAATTGAAAAATAGTCTTTGTGAGTGCTTCCTGTTGAGAAATGCATGAATTAAGGTCAAATAAATTCATATTTTGAAAGACTGTATAATTAAAATGCAGAATTTCACCCATTTAAACCTTCAGCAAGTATCTGTCTACCTGGGTTTATTTTATAGGAAGGCTTTCCTTTTTGATTTTCAGACACCAAGAAATGTAGAATCCTTCATTTTTCTTGGCAGACTTTTTCCAAGGAGTGATCACCCATAGCTATTAAAATATGTTTCCTCTTCCTAGTTCTGATTCAACTGTTGGTCTTTGATCCATTTTTCTTTGGTGGGCTAAGGAGCACATTATTACCATCTGGTAAGTTCTTACGGAATAATTTCAGGAAACTCCTGCATCTTCCTTTTGACAAGCCAAAGAGATGGACTTCTTTAAGACATTCTCAATAAGTTTAAAGCCTCAAGTTATTTTTGTGGCTTCTCTTTATAACTTCTCCAAGTTTCAACACCCTTTTTCTAATGTAGATACCAGAAACGAACTTGATATTCCAGAAATGATCTTGCCAGAGCTGCCCATAAAGGCAGAATGACTTCCTCACTCTCAGCTCTTCTTTTTTCTTTAGCCAAGGCTCAAAGAGCCCTTTGGATGCAGCATTGTACAGAGACCTCATGTTTAGCCTGTAATCAATCATAACTTAAAAATATTTAGCTGCTGCCTCCCAAAGGTCTCGTCCCCTCCGAGTATACCCTCTGTTCTTTGTTCCCAACTCTGTGACTCCATGACTTCTCAGAAAAAGTCTTTGAGACACAAAATACTTGGAAGCTGAAGAAGTGATCTGCGGAGGTGCCACCATTGCATGCTCGTGTCAAGGCACCATGTGGAGAAAGGGCTGCCATGGATGGGGAGCTCAGTGGGGTCCAGGGCTGGGCAGGGCAGGGCTGTGGGGCATTGGAGACCAGCCCTGGTGTGGCACCAATGGGGCAGGGACTGACGGCCTGGGGGGGCTGACATGGGGTCCTGGGCTGTGGGCAGGGTGGGAGGCCCTGGAGTCTGGGCAAGCTGTTGGTGCCCTGAGGAGATGGACAGTTTGTCCGCCTCTTACAGGTGTCTCCAGATGTCACAAGGTGACTGCATCTGGAGGTAGGACATAGTGGTGGGTAGGCTTCAGGTCTGGCCAGGGACAGCCTCTCTTGTCTTGTTGACTTCAACTGGGCTGACATTGATGCTCCTTCCAGATGAGCTACACTGGCAATGAGTACACTGGCAGCCTTGGTGCTTGTGCTTGCAAGCTTTCTCTCCTCGCTGACTACACTGAAACACACAATGTTAGCTTTAACACCATTGACTGAGATCACCTACTCCAAACTGCTGCACAGAGTCAAGATATTTATGGTCTATCCCTGAATAACCTGCATTTTTTAAACTTTCCCTTGAGGAACCTCCAGAAAGCAGATGCCATCACCTTCCTGGTTTTTCTCTTGTAGTGGTTGCCTGCTTTTGTGATTTAGAAAGTTTTCCATTGCATCTGACTTTTATCTTCTTTACAGCAAAATAAACTGATTTGTTCTGGTCCTCCCCCTTCTGTACTCAGAGAGCAGTTGTCTTCTTGGAAGACTGTTCTCATGCCTCTCTTAGTCATATATTTCTTAGACTAACAAGGCAAAATTCTTTTAACCATCCCATAAAAGTAATTCTTTCTAAATCTCTTATTTTTATTCTTCTTCTGGCACTTATTTGTATAAATTTTTCTTAACATACAGTGCCCCAACAGGTTCCTATACTATAGTTGTGATTTTACAAGCTCCAGCTGAAATAATTACCACCTAGATCTTGCATATGACATTTTTATTAATACTTAAACAGAATTTAAGGATCAATTGCCTTAAATATAAGTTTTTTTAGGTTTTATATGAGTATAATAACTATATAGATATACACTGGAGTCTAGTGCATTTTACGTCATTTGCTCACTTGGAAAACTCAGTTTAGAACACTTTCTGTTACATTAATTGAGGAGAACAGTGCAGCAAATTAAGGAATGGGAACCTACATCTTAAACGTTTTTGTGTCTCATTATTTTTGTCTTAGTGTAGCTTTTTCTATACAAATGTATGTGTAGCCTCCATTGTCTGCTTTGCATCATTCAGCTGTCTGACTTGGTATGCTCTAGGTCAGGTCACATATATATCATTTCTGAGCAAGGAAATTCTTTATTTTGGATCAAGTAAAATAACCTTGACTTATCACTAAAAAGAATAATTGTCTGGAATGTCTGCTTTTAAGTCTATTATTATGTGCTGCAAATAAATTATTGTGTGAGTGGTACAATAAGCAGGGATATTTCTGAGTGACAAAACAAGCAATGCAAGCTATAAGTAGTGTGAAATTTTGTGTCAACTCATCATGCTTATCATTAGTCACATAAGCAATAACAAGCAATCAATCATTGACATGGGATAACTGAAAATGGTATTCTAAAACGTTTCTTGAAAATAGATCATATTTCATGATGCTGGCTCCCAGCTTTTCTTTGTGCATGTTTTGGATTATTTGTTGAATAAGCGCCAACTATAAAATATAGTAAAAGGCATGATAGATTTGACTTTGACAGATGATGTCTTTTCCTCTGTTCAAACATCATCAGTCAGAACTAACATGGGGTTTCAGCATTACCACACTACTCAGTGAACGAATGCACACACTTTATGGAAAATGCATGTTTTTCTCTGAAAACTACTATTAATGCTCCAACTAGAAAAAAAAAAAAGAAGATATTTTATCTCTGATGGATATTTACACCCAGTAAATGACCTTTCTTATCCTCTTTGCGATTTTTCTAAGAAAACATTTTTCTTCAGTGAGAAGACATTTTGACTGTAATATTCATTCTTTTAAAAAGCACTGATGTGATGCCAAATATGAGATGAAGTCTAAAGACGAAATGAAAGTATTTGTCTTGTTGCAAAACTCCTCTGGGTTCTTGTATTAAGCAGTAAAGCTAAGTGAATGAAGTGAACATTAATTTTTGACCATTTAATGTATTTGAACGTGACATTGTTTCTTAAGTGGTGTACATTTTCTTGGAAGCCAAGGGTTACATATAAAGAGAATGGAAAAAAGTGTTCAAGGAATGCAATTTGAGGTTCATAATTGAAAACCATTAACAAAATGCTTCTACTTTGGGATAAAACAAAGTTATTTGAAGCAGAGTTAGAAACCATTTCAATATTAAGTTAGGTCTTCTGTTAAAATACTTGCAATTGTATTTGCTGAACAGTTGCAGTTAGCAAACATATTCCTGTCTGAGACAATCCGAATAACCTGTCTGTGGAGGAAAATGAAAGGGTAATTTTTGCAAACAAATCTATTATGATAAATTGTATGCTGACAGACATTACTCTGAATTAAAAAAAAAAAAAATCATTTGCAACTGCTGAATTTGATAAGCCCCCTATTCAAGAGACCCTTTCTCCCAAACACACTAGATCATAAATTCTACATGAAACTCTCCAAATTTAGGACAAATTCCATTCTGGGTGTGAATTTTGTAATCTTGGGCTGTCTCCAGCTATTTATAAATGTTCTGTTTAACTGCCACAGGAATACGCCTGTATCGTTATACCTACCTAGGTTTCATAGACAGATCCAGCATCTTTCGCGAGACCAACTGATACAGCTATTCAGATTTGAAAAAGGAGAAATCTTCAAGTGAATCAGATTATAATTACACATAATAAGAGGAAGGCAAAAGAAAAATGATGAAAGTAAAATCTTCACAAGAGGTTTAAGAAATGGATTTCTTTATGTCTGTTCTGTAGGTTACCTGAGACCAAAAGCAGTGGCTCTTTCTGCTGCACGGAGATTAATTTCCTTTCATTTGAAGGTTCAGTCCACAGTAAACAAGCTATAATAACTCACACATGTCACATACCCCCCCAACACTGAGTACCCTGGCAAACACCACAGCCTTGATCTTCTGGGAACTCCAAGAAAATGATGATAATGATTCAGCTTCCAAAATAAAGAATGGAGGGAGAAGTGATTTGAGGATAGACATCATCTAATGCAAGGAGATAGTGCAACTGCATGTTCTTGCTTGTGTCTTTCCTGTGCCTTATGCTGGCAACTGGAAGCAGAGTCATCCTTGTCCTGGGGCAAGGGTTTGTTTCCCTTTTCTGTCAGAGATGTAGCAGGAAATGAAGTGTGAGGAACCATTTTGGGCTAGAATGGCAAGGGGAATGATTGCACCAGGGTCAAGTTGACACCATTCTGATTCCGTACAGCAAATGGATATAAATGGTAGGAACGACTGTCATGGATCATATAAGAATCAATATGTGTTATGAGGGAGAGAGAGGTGATAAGACTGTATTTAAGGTACAGCTGTTCAAGGAAAAGTGGATATGTTCTTAGAAACTGAGTCCCAGAGACAGAAGGAGCAGTAATCTCAAAGGAAAAAAAAAACCCAACCAAATACCACTCCCAAATTGGAGTGGAGTTTTATGACATTTTGCAGCATTGGATTGGGAATAGGGGCTTGCTGTAGGATGTGCATATTCCTGCACAAAACCAAAACCAAATTAAAAAAATGTGAATATGTGCTAGGTATGTCTTAGGCTGACTTTGAAAAGTAGCATGGGGGAATAAGGGGAAAAGAATAAATTATTTAATTTTTTCTATAATGAAAAGTGGGTAAATGCCAGTTTCCAGAATAGGCTTTAAAATGTTCTAAGCGGAATATGTCAGAGTAGCAGAAGTCATATTTATCCCTAAACAGAGAAGAAAACAAGAGGAAAAAACCTGACCGCTTCTATGATTAAATAGCAGTGCTGGTTATTCAGGTGGTCTCAGAAGGTGGAACATAAGTCCATAGAAAGGAGCCTAAGTGGTGAGAGAGAATGGTATGTTCTGGAAAACAAGAACAATGCAATCAAGTTTGACAAGAGAAAACAAGTAACAGGAAATAATTTTTTTTATCAAAGGCAGGAAGTCTGTGAACTTTTATCAAAGCAGCCAAATCATTCTTGCTGCCTTCCTTATCAGCAAAAAACAATGTGGCAACCACCATCTTCTTAGGCATTTAAGACATGTTGATTCTGTGAAGCAGGATGAGTGAAAAAGGAACTGCTATAGCTGCCATAGCACTAAAATGAAAAATTCATTAAAATTAAAAAACCAAACCTACTTTAATTGGGACTGGAAAATCACTGAATAATCTCAGTTGGAAGGGACTTCGGGTCCAAGCCTTCAGTTCAGAGGACAATTCTGAAATTAGAGTGGGTTGCTCAGGGCCACGTCTAGTTGGGTGTTAAATATCTCCAAGAAGGGAGATCCCACAGCATCTCCAGACAACTGGCTGCTGACAGTTATTTTTTCCTCTCCTTGTACCCCCTGCTCCTGACACCTTGTGCAGCATTGTTGCCGGTATATGGTGACACCCATTATGGACCAGGGAAGCATAACAGAACGTGAGATATTATGGATGGCAAAACCTGCAATCCCCTGGTGGTCAGGGATGCCTCCTGCGACTGTCCACTCAACTCTTGCTCAGATTTTGGCTAGCACACAGCTCATGCTAAGGCCTGATGTATGCTGGGAGCAGTGCCATTAGGTCAAAGTGAGGGCAGCAAGTAGTCAGGAGACAATGGAGAGGAGGAGATAAAGATCATTAAGCAGCCATTACCACCTGCAGCTTGCTGTCTCCTGATGCCGAAATTCTTGCATATTGATTGTCTGGCAGCCTCTTCAGAATCCACTAACTTATGGAAATGATGAAGACCAAACTCCCAAACTGAGATGTATAAATACTTCTGCTTATCCAAAAAGTTTTTGAAGTGGATCTAACAGCAGCTGAACTGTTAAGGCCTTCATGCTTCTTGGTGTGATACGGGCATGGCCAAACCATGAGGAGGTTGAAGGGGGAGCATCTTCACCATCAGCTAAAGTACTGTGACACCGTGTCCATCATTCTTCCTCCAAGAGCTGAATGACTCATGTGCTTATTAAAGGCAGAGTCTAGATTGTGATTATTGTGTCGCACGCTAATTATTAACATGACCTGCAGAACGTTCAGGTGACTGAAAAGTCTGGGTAACTGAAATTTTAGTTAATAAAAAAGCCATGCTAATTGCTAGAAATTCTGTGTGATGATAAGCTATGCTAATTACTAAAATCTTGATATAATAATAAACCTCTAAATATAATACAACCCTATGGCCAGATCTCATTCTACTAAGGATGCTTAAAAGAACTTGCCTTTCCCAGTGTCCAGATAGCATTGGGTGACACCTCATAGTTAATGAGAATTTCCTTTGCTGCAGATTTTTTCCATTGCACCTTATCCTTTCACTGGGAAAAGCATGACCCTGTCTTCTCTATGTACTCTGTGCTTTCTATACCCTCCCACAACATAGCTGAAGACAGCAATAAAATCTCTTGTAGCCAGCTCTTTTGAACGAAGAACAAAACCTTGCAGTCTCAGGCTGTCTTCTTGCACCTTGAACTCTAGCCCTCCAGCCACCTGGGTGGCTGTCCACTAGACTCACTCCAGTTTGTCAATGTGTTTCTTGTACTGGGGAGCCCAAAACTGGACACAGCATTCCAGATGTGGTCTCATTAGTGCTAAACACCAGGCAATAATCACTTCCCTTGACCTGCTGGCTCAAATCCTTCTCATACAGCCCAGTATGTGGTTTAGTCTTCTTTGCTGCAATGGTGATTGGTGGCTCGTGTTCAACATTGTGTCTACCAGGACGTCTAGTAGGTCCCTTTCTGCAAAGCTGCTTTCTAGCCCCTAGTCTGTATGGGCACATGGGGTTGTCCTTCCTCATGACTGGAATTTGCATTTTTGTTGGTTGATGAAATCATCAAATTTATTGCAGGAGACCCATATGATTTCCCAATAAATTAGAGGGCATAGTTATAAGTCACTAAGAAGATATAAAAAATATATGTATTTTCAGCATAAGTATGGCAAGGTCAGTTCTGTTTTCTGTGTGCAATTATGTGCTACACCTCCTTGAGTAGGATAAAAGAAAACTGGTGAATAAATTTTATATGGACTTTCACAGTCTTTTGATAAGATCACTCATAAGTTGCTAGGAAAATAAAATTAATCATAAAATGAGAAACATAGTTTTGTTATATCTTAGAAACTGGCTAAAATGAGAAAGACAGTTCAGAAACATGGTCCGTTTTCAAGGATATGAACAGTTAATGAGTGCATTAATGCACAGTTAAGTGCATTTTGCCTGTAATGAGTTTGTCTTGGTTAAAACCATTTTTCAATCATTTGGAAAAGAAAATGGAAACCTGGAACACTTTTCATATGGCACAAAATTGCTTAATTTGGCAGGATTATGGAAGACTTTGAGAAATTCACAACCTAACTAAATTGGCAGTACTATGGCAGACAGTTCCATATGGCCAACAGCAAGATTGCACAGACTGAAAAGAATATTTTTAATTTCTTGTGCATATGGTTGGGCTCTAAATTCATTGTAGCCTTGTTTCTCAAAAGAACTCCTGGAGCCTGCACTAAGTTTCTGTATGGTGAAAAATGTCCTCCTGTGGCAAGTTGTATTCATTTCTGATTAGAAAAGAAATCAGAAGAGACATAGGTAGACAGAAGATGAAAGGATTTTATATGTAGAGAAAGAATTATTAGAAACATAGGAGGTCCCACATAAACAAATAACAGCAGTCCAGTAGAAATTACTAATTAAAAGAAGAAAACTATTTAGTAAGAAACAATTAGACTGACTGTAGCAAATAGAATAATTATATATAAAGTTACTCTAAAACAAACGAGAAACCGAATTTATAGTGCGTGCTACACGTACAAGAGCAGAGGTACTGAATGCAGTAGTGTCACGGTTCAGCCCCAGCCGGCAGCTGAGCACCAGGCAGCCGCTCGCTCACCCCTCCCCCGGCGGGATGGGGAGGAGAATTGGAAGAAAAAGGTAAAACTGGTGGGTTGGGATAAGGACAATTTACTAGGACAGCGAAGGAAGAGGAACATAACATCAACAATACTAATAAAAGAATATACAAAGCAGGTGATACACAATGCAGTTTGTTCATTGCCTGAGACCAGTGCCCATCGCATCCCTGAGCAGTGATCTCTCTTCCCTGCAGCCCCCTTTGTAGACTGAGCATGACATCATATTGGCTAGTTTGGGTCACCCGTGCAGGCTGTGTCCCCTCCCAGCTTCTTGTGAAAATTAACTCTATCCCAGCTGAAAACCAGTATAAGTAGAAATATAGGAATCATAAAAATTTTAAAGGAAATATTTTGCACTAACAAGCAAATGACCTATGGAAATATGTGCTGCTGGGTGCAGCTGATGCTGAGAAAAATAGAAAAATACTAAAAAGGAAAACATTTACAGAAATAAAAAGAAAAATCACAACTGTAGCGAACTGAAATGATGAATCTTATGAATGTCACATTTAAATGTGTTCATCAGTCACTGAACTCAGTTGAGCCTGGGAGGTCATATGTCTCGTGTCCAAAGATTTCGACCAGCTGTTTTCTATGGACTTTAAATGAGAGAGAAACTGCTTTGCAAATCTATTTTTGAATCTTTATTTGAAAGCTTTGGTATTGTCAGCATCAGAAGTGGGACTTTGGGTGAGGTAGGTCCTAGGTCTGATTCAGTAGTATCTATGTTCCTCTTATGCAATTGCCAAGAAAAGGGGTTGAAACCTTTCAGAGACTGACACAGAGACTGTTGCGCCCTTGAGGCAGTCTCTGAATGGAAGTGCGTTAATTTAAGGCTCGGAACATCTCAGCAAGGAAGAATAAAGGCTACTGGTGGTGAGTTTATACAAACACCAGATACAAATGTCTCCAGCATCTGCAAAACATGAATTCATGAAATCATGAACTGGGATACTCTGGTTCACCTTGTCCTAACGTAAAGAACAAAACAAGGACTGGGTGACAGTCCTGCAATGGGAGGACAGACAAGCTAACTAAATAGATCTTTTTCCTTTTCATTTTGATGATAATGGAAGGGGAGTTCATGGAGCAAGCGGAAATACCATCCATAACTTGCCTTCTGTGTCTTGGCATTGCTGCAGACTTTTGCTGCTGGGAGACCTCTGCAGTGCAGAGGCACCACAGGCTGAGCTAAGCACGTGCTGTCGGCTTTCACTTCATTCAGTTTGGACTCCTACATTTTTTAATGCATCTTTATGGTTCCATCCCCTACAGATTTTTTTCAAACAACCAATAAAGAAAGGAAATTTTGAATAAAAAGAAGAAACCTTTCACACATAAAAAACATTTGGGAGTTGATTAACTTTCAGAGCAAGATAAAAATCAGTTTATCAGAGGCAATCCATCACCTACACAATTTGCATGTTTTAAAAGGCACCTACTATCTTTCACAAGACTCATTATGATCTAATATGCAACTCTGACGTTAACGACAACAGTAGTTTGGTCAGTTAACAGGAACTGCTAGGCAATGTTTGGAAAACATAGTTATTTCCTATGCAGTAAGGATTGTGAATGAGGACTACAATATAGTACAGAAAAGTGGAGGGTTCACTTGACATACAGCAACCCTGGTGGGTCTGATTTGTGGGACACCTATAACAACATGCTTTTTTTCAATAAATGTATGTTTTTTGATGCATAGACATATATAAACAGATATTAGAAAAAAAATAACTTCTAAAATGTTTTAAAACCTTGTAATTCTGTTTAAAAATCATCACACTACTGAGACATGATTGAATAAAACACAATTATCGGATTCTGGGTGACAATTTGTAGTGAAAATTAATTTCTTATGTTCTATTTATTACTGATTTCTCCCATCTCAATATTGTGAGTTATGTCTGAAAACAAGCCTTGGGCCAAAGCCACACCCATTTTCAGATTTGTATTTAATTTTCAAGACCAAATTTTCCATTTTAATCTAGATTGGAAGAT
>VXBL01001982.1:681482-703662 GCA_013400195.1 Aramus guarauna | reverse complement strand
TTTTTTTTTTTTTTTTTTTACTTCATGCCAAAGAAAAAGTGTTTCTATTTCTTCATTGTCACAAGTTCACCCAGATCTAGAGGTAAACTGATTTTCAGCACCAGGGAAAACATACACGTTTTACTCTTCTATGCAGTACATTTGCAAAGATCAAGTGATGTACACTTCCAAGAGTATAGTCTTTATCACATGTACTTTGTACAGCTTCTTAGCCTATGCTAGTAATTCAGTAATAATTAGACAGCTAGACCATTTTGGTTTGCCTAAATCATATCTCACATGTCGTGACTCTCACCAAATTGTCAGTCAACTAGCAACAGATATCACCTGTACATAGGATATAGCCATCTCTTTTGAAACGTGAGAGGGACACCTGGAACACTGATGCGTACAGAGGGTCACATTCTGTGCTGGGCATCCTCAGTCTCTGCACCTTCGCGCTTGAATGCCATGTTGTGTCATTTCTGATTCTAAACAAAATGGGGAAATGTGATATCTTTGACACACCCCAACAGCAGAAATGGGTTGATATAGCTTTTTAAGTGAAAATCGTCTGTATGGTGGCATATTGCAGTGGTGTTAAGTGCATTTTGTGTGTTATAACATCTGTGAAGCCAATAAAATAGTTGATTTTGGTAATCCATACAAGACTCTTGTAATTTATTTCCAATTGAGTAACACAGAACAAAGAAATGCTGCTGTGAGAGTGCATAATATGCTAGTAATAGATTTTCAGATGTTATAATCTACTCAGATTGATGCAAAAATAATTAAAAAAAAAAAAAGAGAGAAAATTCTCTTCCTTCATGGTAATTCGTTATGGCCAGATGAATTCAGAACTGATTCCCAGAAAAAAAAACAGGTTAACTTTTTGTCAATGTCTGTCCACCTTGCACCAAGAAGAGAAACTGATTCATCTGAATTTTGTATCAATTCTAGATACATTCCAGAACACCAAAGAAAAGGGACTATATATGAAGCTTAGTGTTGGATCCTTGTTGTTTATTAAATCTTTTATTATTCCTAGATAAAAGATGCTCTGATTAATATTTTCATGCTTATTTGTCTTTTAATCTGGTGGAGCTTCACTGAAAAGTTGCTCCATTATTGCAGCACCAGTGCTGTAATGCAACACTCCTGTGAAGTTTGGGCAAGGAAGTGTAATAATCTTCTTCAGATAGAGATATGGAGTGACTTGCCCAGAATGGAATGGAAGAGAGGTGATGGCATGTTTTGGATGCAAGGTCTCCTGCTGGATTCCCTGCAGACACGTCTTTCATGAAGGAAAGGGCCAGATACCTGCAGAATAGGGAACCTTTCATCTTTATCTCTTCCTTCTGAGCCCATTGAGACCTCCCCATGTGAAATTTGTACATCTGGGCGTCTGGAGGTTTTTGGAGGGAAACACATCTGGCAAACGGTCAGGAGGAAGTTATTCACTAGGAATTGGTGAATTGGCATCAGTCCCCTGGCATTGGGATGTGTTGTGGGAAACTGGGTTCTAGCTGAATTGTGCTTCTGGAATAAAAGAGGAATGTGAAAAGCAGCATGTATCGCAGAAGAAGGAAGAAATAGGTATATGTATTTTCCAGCTTTCTCACAAAGGTCATTGGGGTCCGCAGTATTGGCAGATCACATTGCTGCATCTGCAAAAACAAAAGGTAGCAAATACGAGGGAGGAGTGCTATAGGAATGAATCAGACCCAAGCTGTAGGGTCTAAGGGATGTTTTCACCATGTTTGTGGAGCAGTAGAAGCAGAAGTTGCCCCCCAGCTAAGGTGGGAAGCAGGGAAGCAAGCCAAGGGGAGCTTAGTTCCTCTCCTGGTTTAATAAATAATGGAGCTGCAGGATGAGGGCAGGGTGTCTCACATACAACGTGCTAAAACACTAAATGGCTGAGGTGAGCTGCACTGGGTGCTTTTTGGCTAACAATGAAAAATTAAAGCTCCTGGGCTAAGTGCTTCCCTGCTGAGTTATAGCTAAGGTGAATTTTCACGGGAACTGTCTAGTTACTGCGTAATGTAAAGGTTTTTTTTAAGGGCCTTAGTGGCAGCCCCACCACTGCGTACCACAACAGAGCCGCTACGCTTGCCGCCGAAGAGACTGTCTTATGGTTAATGGTGGAGGCTTTGCATGAAAATCAGCTTTGGTTATCTACTTGGTCGCGAGCAATATAACAAGATTCATATGTGCAGTTGCAGGGCTACAGTTCTCTTCAGACATGCAAGAAGAGCTCTCATTCCTGGCACAACATAACAGATCAGAAAGCCCGGGTCTGCTTTCAGTTTTCTGATGATGGTTTTGATTCACAGCTAAACTGTAATTACACAGGAAATCCAAATGTAAAGGTATGTAGCAGGGAGAGGTGCTTTTTCTTGTTCAAAAGCATCTCACGATTCCGTGGGTGGTCGCATAATTCAGCAACCGCCCACAAATGGCAGAAGGTTGTGTCAGCCGGCTCCGCGCAGCCCAGCACCCGTGTGTAGCACCGTGGCACACTTCACCTCAGCACTCCGGGGCACTCCTTCTTTGCTGGAAGGGAAAACAGACATTGGAAACAAAATTTCCAAAAAGATCACGTTTGGAAAAAAAAAAAAATAAAGAGAACAAATAGCATGTAAATCAGGATTATACTCCTCTTACCAGGCAGGGTTTTTAATCCTCACTTCCTCAATAAAATACAAAAGTAGAGAGTCAGAAAAGCCTCTGATAGAAGACGGTGGTTTAGGATTTTTGTAATTGTGTGTAAGTGTCTGGGAAGGAATAGTCAGAAGTTCTCCATAAGCCACTTTGGAAACGTAAGTCTGCCTGTCAAGATTCACTGAGTCCCTGCTATCCATTTTCTGGGCCACACAGTTTATTCCTATCTCTAAATTGAAAATTCACATTGAAAATGAAATGTTCTTTATCTAAAACTTTGATTATCCAATGGCTTATGTGTTGTCTCCTGAGACATTTAGATAATCAACTTGCAGCAATGCATGGAGAAAATGAACTGTGGCTGCAAAGAACTATGTAAAAATTGTACCTTCTTTCTCAGTAATATAATCCTGTCATGCATCTGAGTCCAATCTGCTTGCTTTACTGACAAAAATACGGGTTTGGTCTGGAAAGCAAAGCAAAAGTTGCAAAGTTGTAGCGCACTGGCTGAATTCTGACTCCAGTGCTGCCAGTCAATTAAGCTGTGATTACAGGCGGTTTATTATCTAACAGAAAGCGGCCCGTGTTAGGGTTTTGTTTTCCACTCAGCCCTGTCACCAGCATGTCTCTGCTTTCCCTGCTTACGATCAAGAATGGATTAAGGCTGCCCAGATTTACCAAAATTACTGGGTGCTCCAAAACGCTCCTTTGCTGCCTCTCCCCACCCAGTCTGCCCAGTGGATCCCTCCTTCCTCCCTCTCCCCCCAGGATGCCATCTCGTCTTCCCCTGCTCCCGAGCCCTTGATGTCTCAGCCAGGGGAGGCAGCTGAGCCCCCCGGGAGGCCGGCTGGCACCCCTCCCGCTTGCCTCTGCCCCCCTCCCCGCGCTCAGCCCTGGCTCCCGCCTGCGCCCCGGCTGCTGCTGACCACAGATCCTGGGCCCCGGGAGGGCGGCTTAATCCCCTCCTGCTGATGCTAGGGATGCAGGAGGCAGGACCACAGCTTGCTTCTCTGATGCAAGGGGGTTTGCAGCAGGAGAATCTATAACAATAATATTTGGGCTCGTAAACCGAACTCATTATATTTAGAAGATGCGGAAGGAATGTATCGTATCCCCATTAAATGTCAGAACTACAAAATAATTTATATCTGCACTTCACACAAAGGCAAAACTGAGCAATGATTAAAAATCAAGTCTGTGTTATTATTTTGCTGTGGCATCATAATAGCAGCAGTATAAACTACAGGTGAGAACACATTGAAAGTCTTTATTTTCAAACACTTACAGTCATTAAAAAATAAAGTGCTCAAGAGCATGAAAATTGTCAGACCAAAAAGGTATTTTTTTCCCATTTGAAAGTCTAACAACCTTGTAGCGGGCCATTTATAACAGTGACGTGCTGGGAGCCTGCTGCTCCCGGGTCAAAATTATTTCAGCCCTGCTAGCTTTTATGCATAGTCTTTTCTCCTTGTTCCTTTCTTTACGTAGGACAGAGAGACACTGTCTGAAGATGTGGACAGGAGATTGCACAGACGCTGCCTGGAGTTGTCCGTGGGTTCCCACTGCCGTCAGGTCCTCCGGTGGAACCGCACAGCCCCAAAACGATGCCCCTGCAGTCCAGTTCCCTTGCTCACTTGTGATAATCTGGTGACTATTTCTTGAGGTTAAGGAGTATCACAGTTACGTGGCAACTATAGAAATTCATTACGTTCACACGCGCACACGCACGTGTGTGCACGCACCCCCCCAACAGCATCAGTGACCATTTCGCTTTTGATCTCAGTGAAAGCTCAACCAAGCTGGTTTGTGATTTTATTGATATCAATGTCTAAAACGTCAATCAGCCTGAAAAATCAGAACTTCTGTGTTTATTGTTATTAATAAAGACTCTGAAAAATTGTTGCCTGTCATCTTTAAGTACAACTGGAGTATGAATTATGGAAGCCTCCAGGGAGTAAATAGCAAGTAGCTTGTGAACAAAAGGAGGCAAAACCATGATAGACAAATGTCAAGATTTTAAATCAAGTTGATTACTTAATGATCTGCTAGTCAGAAGCTGTTTGATTGATCTTCTTTAGATTTACAAATATATTCTTTCTTGCATTAAGTCTTTTAAAGATTACACAACTGTTCTATCTGAAATAGCTTAGGGATTGTAGATCCAGTTTTGAAAAAGAGTAATGGGCTAGGAGATCTCCTGAGTCTTCTCTGTTGCTGCTGATATTATTCTGTGTCTTTTGGGGCAGATCAAAATACCGCACTGACATTAATCAGAGTGCAAATTACAGTTTTAGTGTCACCTTAACTAAGGAGTGGCGGAACATTTTCTGCAGTAAGGGAAGGAACAATTCTGTATCTGTCGCTCTGCCGTGTAACTTCGTGTTTCGCAGCTCTGTTTTCTCTTGTACATTGATCTGCACACTTCTGATAATTGTACTGTATATCCGATCTCAGTTCTGCCAGTTAGCTCTAATTCTGACTACTGTATTTCACACAGTCAGCTGAACGGGGATGTTACTCTTGGCATCGGGCTGCGGCACACGTTTTGGGATAAGGAAGCTCAAAGACTGGCCAGGCTGCCAAAAGAGAGGCTGAAACAAACAAATGCAGCAGATCACAGTTGGTTTGCTGGCATATTATTTATTTTGTTAATCAATGCTGATAGCAAAATCCTTTCCAGGAAGTCATTCAAGTTTGATATTATTTCTTTTTGAAGCTGTGGTTCATTAAAGCCTATTTTGTTATTAGCATTAAGGTTCCCCATGTATAAAGGCTCAGGCTCCAGGCTCCAGGTCAGGCACAAGCAGTTTAATAAGATTCAGATGGTATACAAGCTATCAGAGAGGTATAAAATTCTTCAGACTTGCAATAACAGGTCCTGTTCCTGGCAGACCATAATATCAGCAAACTCCAGTTCCGCTTTCTGTTTACTGTAGATGGTTCTGATTCACAGCGAAATTGAAATTACACAGGAAATCAAAATATTCAAACTTAAAGGTATGCGACAGAGAGGCTCTTTTATCCTTCCAAGACTATTTTATAATTCTGGGGAATGAGGGCATTTTGCAGTGTTTAGCTCGCTAAAAATCTCACAGGAAGAAAAATATGTGATAGGAATTGGAACTACATACAAAGATACTAATCCTCACTCAAAAAATTGCAGTGTGCGTAGTCTACAGAAACATGATTGTAGAGACTTGCATTTCCTATTGTTTAAAACATTGCTCCTGCTGTTTAACGTGAAAAAAGCATGGTGCAGGAAGAGAAGACTAGTATTGGATAGAAACATCTGCAAGTCTATCCAGCTCATCAATAACTCCTTATTTAAGCTGTGATTGGAATTTTTGCGTAGAAATGAGGATAAATCCCTAAGCAGTTGCTAATCCCCCACTTAAAGTTGTAAATTTCTGTGCTGAACAGTATTCATGTGGATGAAGAGAGTCAGTCTTTGCATGTGTGTTTGCATGTATGTATGTATATATTTATCTGTTGCACCTGTGTCTGTTTTAATTGCAGAGTGCAGAATTTAAAAAAGAAAATGGATCAATAGAAATATTCCCATCCTTCTCTATTCTGTTGTTCGCAGAAGTTCTGATACTTCTGACTAGAAGGTCTGCCATGCTGACAATGAATTTACAGCCTGGAGATGAAACAACTTCACCATCTACCTATCTCCTATTTAGTTTGCTAGTGTTATTGGCAAGTTGCACCGACATACCATCATCCCTTGCATTCTGAGGGAAATGGAAAAACTTAAAAGGTGTTCCATATTTTTTGTGTGAAATGTAGATACCGGTGAGGGTGATAAAAGCTTCAGCAACAAGGAGAAAAGAATGAAAGCTGGCAGAAATTATGTGTTCTTTCATGCTCTTTCAACTATGTTTTTGGACCAGTGTGATTACAAGGGAATTATATTCTGATGCATATATATATATATATGTATATGTATGTGCAGGGACATCCAAACAGGCCACCCTTTAACAAAGCACATTGTCCCTGAACACAGTAAAAGAGATGTGTTCTCATTTTGGAGCTG
Source organism: Aramus guarauna (assembly GCA_013400195.1). Classification (NCBI taxonomy): domain Eukaryota; kingdom Metazoa; phylum Chordata; class Aves; order Gruiformes; family Aramidae; genus Aramus; species Aramus guarauna. The sequence continues at coordinate 696,986 of VXBL01001982.1, read as the reverse complement.
TTCTCAAACTCTCTAATTAATTCTACAACTCATATTCATAATTACCGTTATCATCTTTTTTTTAATAATGAGTTTAAATTCCACAGAAACCTGGCTTCTTTTCCTCCCTCTGTCTCCACACAGAAAAGCTGTTGAATAAGCACAATCTATTTCTTATCTTTCAGGAACTCAGACTGGTTCACAGCATAAGCAGCTAAGCTGAAAGATTTAATTCATCTAGTTCATTAAAATTCAAATAATTATAAAGTCAGAGATGTTAACTTTTCAGTTATTACAATACTGCTGGCAAACAGAGACTGTTGCACCAACTGGGAGACTTAAAACCTCATCTTTGGTGGCCAGGTAATTTTATTTAACAGTTTAGCAGGAATTTAAATCAATACTTCTGAGAAATCTGCTTTAAGAAATTATTATTATGAGTAATTGATTTAAATGTGCTTTTCACAATCTCATGATATTTCACATCACATACATGTAGGGATTATTTCAAGTGCCTGTGGATGAGTTTCTTGCTGTCTTTAAGTACTAGAGTTCAGCATAGAGAGGAATAACCCACGACCCCGTTAAGTCCTGATTCTGTGATTTTAATGGGCAATTGCACTTACTTATACAAGGTGGGTGGGACTGCTTGAAACATTTGTGCTCAGGAGACAGGGTAAAGCTGGGCTTATAACCTTTGCTGAGGCATTCTTTAATTCCTTTTTCTAACTTTTTGCTCTCTGAAATCCCCCCTTGAAACATTTTTCTTCACTAGCTGCATTTGCCTTCTGAGCTCGAAACTTTGGATGCCTCCAAGAATAACCACTAAAAAGGTCAAGTGTATAGTTAGCTACAAAGCTTTGGCATTGCCAGACTTGAAGATGAAATATTTCCACCATAACCTTTACTCTATGGTATATTTTCACCTGCTCATGCTACTGGTCAGAAATGTTCTGAATGGATATGGATTTAGCAGTTGTAAAGTGAATGTCTGTCTTTTGGGATAATCCTGTGAACTTCAGGAGTGCTGGTGTTCGTTTACTGCTTAATTACACTTTTTCCTCAGTTATGTGCCAGAAAATGGACTCGGCTCCTGCGAGACTTGAAGAATGGTGGGAATGAGTGAGACAAAGGGAAGGTGTTCATAGCACAGCCAGCCTGGCCCCATTTATCAGCCATATTTCAACTTTCAACTTCGAAAGAAAGAAACTAAAAATCTGACTGGCCACCACGTGTCGCCATTATGCCACACAGATGTGGCCCATTGCAGCCCACCTGTTTGTAGATGCAGTTGTTTGGATGATGAGGATAAGGAGGCTGTTTGGACAAAGGAGTGGAGGTTGTCTGGCAATCTGATGCTTTTTTGTGTGATCAGAGATACTAGTAGTGCTTCTAGGGCAAAGGGGTAATCTCTGAATCTGACCTTGAAAGACGTGAAAAATTGCTGTGTTATTTGGCAGCCGAAGGTTCCTATTCTTGACGCAAGGGGTAACTCCTATCAATGTGTGCAAGGACAGTAAGAGAAGAATTTGTGGGCAATAAAATAAGAAATTCCTAACACCATCTTCGCAACCTTCTAAACGAGTAGCTCTCTCCAGCCTTTTATATTAACTGATTAGAAAGAGTTAAATGAGCATGATTGCCATGGAAATTTCTTAGGCATTAATGTTTTCTACTTCTTCTGTATTGAATGCCCTTGTGATAGAAGAGAAAGAACAAACATCAAAAGTACCTTTTAACTTCACAATTCTTTCTAAATTTCTTTAAACTTATAGGCTATACTGCTGGCTTTCAAACTTCAAAGCATGCAGGAAGATCAGGGTCACACAGAAAATTATTTCTTACAGTTTAATAAAATATGCATGTGAATTGTATGATCTGCCAGAGAAATTATTTATGTGTTAATGTAATGTTATAACATTAATTGCACACTTTAATTTCTTCCTTAGTAGCTTCTTTACCAGTAAGAACAATACTGGTTCTAAATTGGGTTTGAAACATATGTTGTGTCACCAAAACATATTACTTCCAGATTGAATTGGTTTTTTGCTTCCATAAGATAACAATTTTTTTAAATTTTTTTTTATTTTTAGTATTTGGAAAAAAGGAAGCAATTGAGATCTTTTACCTTTAACTCAGAGGATTCATGATGGATCATTTTCAGCTTTGCTCTTCCACAGTGTTGTAGTCTGCACATGCTGTATTTGTTGACAATTGCAGAAATGCCTAGTGCATGTTTTTTTTGTGAATGAATCACACAGCTTTTATTTATGGCCACTATTGTGGCCATTTCTATGGTATACATGTGATTAAAATCATGTACATGCTTGCACAAGGGTGTGCTGGGTCTTATCTTCTGACTTACTATTCATACAAAGTTCTTAACAGATACAGAAAAGTTCTATGTCACTTATTTTAACAGTGTCCTGTAGTGGCTCCATAGTTTAATTCTAAATTGTCTGCAGGCAATGAGAATAAAGAAAATAGGTTCTCCTCTCAAGTACGGTATGAACTTTCTATATGGTCTTTGCAAATCACTTACTTGTATTTTAGTCTTCTCAAATGTGAATCTGAGGCCTAACTTCATTAAAGTGGTTTGAAATCATTCATCATTGCTACAGATGTGCAAAATATTTTTATAAAAAGTATTTGCTTTTATCTGTGTTCATTGTTTTACCTTTTAACATTTCCTTGGTTTCTTTTTTGTTCTTGTACTATGGCACAAGGTAAATGAAAAAGAAGAGTAAATAAAAGAGCCCATTTGGTATTGCTGGTATCATTCATTATTTTACGTATGTCTGTTGTTCTGTTCTTAACTTTTCTCTTCTTGTCTTTTTAATCTTCTAAAGTGCCTACCTGCCTAGTATTTCAAAGACTTGTTTAGTGGCAGTGATGTTGGGGTTATAACATTGTATAAAATTACCGATTTTTTTGTATCAATGTCGAATGGTTCACTGCTGTACTTCTTATACTGTCACAGAATAACCTAAACCCGTAGATCTCTAATTCATTTTCTCTAGCTTTTCTTGTCTTTTATCCTGGCATCAGTGCTGTCTCATGGAAGAGGTTTTCCAATTGCTCCACATTCAGTCAGTCTTCACCCCGTCTTGATGGCACTTGATGACATAATGATGACATATGTGGCTTTTCTGTCATGAATGTGCAGAACTTGGAGCCCAAACTGATTTCACAAGCCTCCTCATAAACATAGGGCACTTACTCATAACTAGTTTTTGGGCTGTGATGGATTTCACTCTGTATCCTCTACATTCAAAATTATTTAGTATCTATAACTAGACTTTTGAGTCATACAGAACTTTGCAGTTGTTAGGCTTGAGACATAGTAGGGACCTGATGGCCATCATGAAGTCACCGCCTACATAAGAAAGGTAGCTTTGTTCTACATAACATCCTTTTTAGAAAATGAATTGAGAAAACACAATCTGTTTATCCAAATAGTGCAAAATACCAACACCAGAAGTTCAGCGGGTACAAAGTGCGTTGGGATTGTTACAAAAGTCATGGAGTCATAAGTAGAGATGAACAACACATTTCATGGAAAATACCATTTAACTTGAGCCTTTCCCTGAAGCAGAAATGAGCCAAATATGAAACTTTTTTGAGGTTAGGAATAGTGTTTAATTTTACATTTTCTCACATGTTGGCACTTCTTGGAATCTGTGGGAGAAAAAGTGGAATTACCAAAATACCACAGGTATTTTTTGGGTACTGCTGGTCTAAAGGATGTTGGGTAATACTGGAAACCATAGAAAGAACATTTTTTCTTGACATTTCCTACCATTAGCATTCTGGGATGCTTTAGATAAATTTCCAGACGCTTTGGATGGTTGTCCAGGTTTTGCAGTTTTCCTTCAAAATATACTGAATTGCCAAACATTTTTGCGATTCACTAGCAGTCGCTAAAATGTTTCCATTCATTATAAATGATACTATGACATCTTTGTTCCTTCATGTATTCATGTCCTCTTCATAGATAAAGATTCAGATTCTTTATATTGCAGCTATTGAGTAAGTGATAGAATGTTTTCTTCTGTCTAAAAGATTTTCAGTCATTTGGGTTTAGGATTGGCACAGTGGAGCCCCAAGCTCTAAACCTGAAGAATCTAACGAAAAACCAGAGAGACAGACAATTGTCAGGGATTGAGAGAAGACAAGGGGATACTGGTTGTTTATTTTAACTTATCAATTTTTCTAATTAAAAAATTGTTCATCCAGGAAAGACCTAAGTATCTCCAGGAGTCTGCAACACACAATCAGCTCCCCTCCTCTCCCTCCTCTATGTTTGCTGGCTCTGCTGTCGTCCCCTCCCCACAGTCCCACTTCTACCCCAGAACTGCATGTTGACCCTGTATCTTCATAACTCTCCTGCCAAGTGGTTGCCTGCCTCTGCCTTGTGCCACTATGACTGCTCTCAAAGGTTCATTTATTAGTTGGCCTCACACTGACATCATGTCTGAGGTACAGATTTTTCAAAATGGAATGAATTCCACTCTTCTCACAGGTCACTGTGCCCTCTCCTGTCCTGGTATGACTTTGCTAAAATCTCAAAGAGGTCTGCTAAGAGTGGCCTGGTACTGGGATGGACATGGTGGAGGACATGAGGAACAGCAACCCATGAGTGGTATGCTGCATCCACAGAGACCATGAGCATCACCCAAAGCCAGGGTTAAGTTTCATCCCTTTTCGAGTCCCTCCACAGATCGTGTTCCCTGGTTCATGTCCCAGATAATCCCCTTCGGCAAGCACTTGTCTGGGTATGCTATGGGTGACTGGCACACCAGGGCAGCCTCACACTTTCTCCTAATTAACTCACAATTCCTCTCATCAGCCTCTCTGCTATTCAGGCTGTCTCAAGACTTTTTGTGTTGTTTGTTTGTTTGTTTAAGATAGTGCTGATGCCCACGCATGCCATAAGCTTGCTCTAAATGTTCAGGTGTGTTATGGTTATACCTTCACAATCCAGCCCACAGCATGATAAACCTATCCACACGGCCAGATATATATTCATAACAAATTTGTACCTAGATGGCTTGAGCAGTGCTATGTTTCCTGTGTATCTACTCTGTTTTCCACTGGGAATCAAAACCAAATCAGTTCTGCTGTTCTACTCCATCAGCTTTCCTGATCAAGTCAGTCCATTCATTGAGAAGACTGTCTGGCTATATTTACATACAACACATTTCTTTCCTATTCCTCATTATACATATGTAATTATTTTTACATTGCATTCCCAGAGGTGAGTGACATAGAGATACCAGAGATGGTATTCTGCCTCCAGCAAATAGTATGAGAAGTGTATGGTATTAGTAAGGACTCTGTTTCCTTGGTTACATTTAGCAAATTTGCATGCCAGCATGGTGCTATTCATCATCAGAGACATCTTAGACCTGTCCATGGAGAGAGGGGTTTGGAAGTGAATAACCTTTGCATTCTCAGCTTCTGCTTTGAAAATACGGATGAGGAAAAAATAGTTGTCAACATATGCATAGCGGGAGATAGGCTGAGAAGCTGAGTCCTGGAAGCCTTTGGGAATGAAATTGAGTCCTTTATAAGACTGGGCAAAGTATCTGTGGTTGCAGGAGCAGTTCAAATGTTCGGCTCTAGTGCCACTTGAGAATGACCATGAGATAATTAGATGATCTTGCTCAGGGCTCGTGTCCTGGCTGGTCTTTCTGGTTATGCACTATGATGGGGAGAGACAGGACTCTGCTGTTGCACACTCACCCAGTATAACCTGGAACATGAGGTATAAAGGAGTTTTTTTCCCTAGGTAATGGATCAAGAGCAAGTTAACCTGGACACTGAGGCCAAATTAGTGAAGGCAGACTAATAGAGACTATCATGGAAACTAAAGCTCATGTCAATTTGGTGACTGACAGCCAACAAGCCTGCCACTCACTGAATAAAAGCTCTGTCACCTTTCAAACTGGACAAGGACAAAGAGGGTACTGCAGTGCCTCGGAAATGGATGAGGTTTCAGGGGTTCTGGGTTGCTCTGCCTGTGATCAGCTGCACACATGTGGGTAACTCTACCTTGTGTTCAGTTTCTCCTTCCCATAAATGTCTCTGCTTTATAAAGTGCTTTGAAATCTATAGAGAAAAAATGCTGAGTGGTAAGCAGTATGTACCTAGCTGCATTTCCAAACCAGGAAAAATGTAAGTGCAGTTTCCAGTAACACATTAGAAATGGATTGAACAGTAAGCCATTGATCCAGACACGTAGGCAATTGAAGACAACATAAGCTGCGAGTTTATTAAATTGATGTACCAGCTATTTTCCAAGTTGCTCCAGGACATGAGTTCACTGAGTTCCCACCAGCATGGTAAAGCAGACAGGACTACGTGCAGGGTCCTTCTCCATCTCCAGATCTCATGGTGGTGCACTGAACTCCCCAGCATTCGCTGTTGTGTCTTCTACGCCATCAACAGCAAGTGTGTTGAGCTAAATGTCTCTGTGAAGTGCATTAATGGGAGTTTTACACTTTAAAATCTACTGCCCTAACTGTGCCTTTGTGGCACTAAAAGGAAGATGGGATGAGCTGAGGGTCTCTGTAGGTCCAGCTGGAAAAATTACCTTCCCAAGGAACATCCTTGAGTCAGAGCTATCAATGAAGGAGGGAAGAGGTAACTCCCAGACACTCCAATGCAAATCCTTAAATTATCAAAGGAACGGAAAAAGCCACCCAACTCCCCTCTACTTCAAACTGGCTAATGGGAAGTATGAATTTTTACCTATCTCCTTTGTAAAGGGCTTTTCTGCCCCTTGGTCTCCCCCTAAATCAACTTGATTAAATCTTGGCACTTAATGAAATGGGAAGAGGGGGTTTTTGAGATAAGCTCTTTCAGAATAGTAGTTAATGGTTTAAGTCTGTGAAGAAGAGCGAATATGTTTTTTGTTTTACAAAGGAGATTCTAATCAGTGTAGAAATTATTTACCTTTCTTAAAGTTTTGATATTTTTTCTCATATTGCCAATTAAGATGTGGGGAGATTCACTGCACAAAGTGCCAGTGTTGTTTGTCCACGGTTTCCTTTTTTTGAAATGCCCTTCAAACTATCACTAAGGACATAAAAAACTAGGCTGATGTGTCCAATTTAAATTGCAAAGAAACTAATTTTAAGGTATAGAAACATTTTCAATCCTGGCATTTGGCTGATCTATGGAGTTGCATTGGCAGGTGGCTTGAATGAGCTCTGCTTCAAGCAGCCCTAGCTGTGGGCATCAGGACATCCAGCTGTGAAAACAGATCTGCGTGGCACAGTAATGATAACTGGTACTCAGTTATCCTGAAGAATCCCAAAGCGTTTTATGGCTGGTGAGGACCACAGCCAGGTGTACTGGAACCAAGACACTGATACCATTTGTGTCTCTGCTGGGGGCTCATCCATCAGACCCAGATTATTCCTTTTGGCTCTGCCTCCCATTGGGGGCTAGACATCTTGCTTCCCAAGCACTACTTTCTTCCCTATTGCATGTCTTTTATTTCCTAGATTAGTCAGACCAGGAGCCAAGATCCTAAATCCCAGCTCTGTACAAATTTGCAGGGGTCAGAGCCAGCCCCAGAACTAAGCCTTAACTGCTTGCACTAATCACCAGCCTGAAATCATAAGGGAGACCTTCAGGCTCTGCTGAGACAGACTTCAAAATCAATTTTTAAAAAAGGGGTCTTTTTATTTGCTGCTTATGTTTTGTTCCTGCTTTCAAGATCTTTGTGAACTTGGGAGCTTTTTTCATTATAAATGAAAGTGGAAATTGTCATGTAATCTCCAGATGCCAGAAGAGAATGTTGTGTCCGCTACAGGGAGATCCTTGATAAAATCATGAGAGTGGGCAGCTGGATACATGGGCCTATGAAATTATTTTAATAGTAACAGAGTTTAAAGGCTCCTGCCAGAGACCCCCTGTGTTAGGCCCTGTAATCCCTAAAGAATTTACAGGCATATATATTCTGCTTTACAGTATCTCTGTTCTTTCCATGTTTGATAAACAAAAATTATCATTTGTGCATAGGTGTACATTCCATGCCAAGGAAACAAAGTAAGCTTGGCCTTTTTTCTCAGGGGTGAGCAATGCTAGTGGGTCCTGCTCTTTTAAAAGATCCCACCAGAGTTGAATGGCACCCAGCTGCCTTACCAGGGGTGGGGGCCGGGTCTGCACCCTGTGGAGTCAAGCCCTGTGCTTCCTGGGACACAGCAAGAAAAGGAAAAGGAAAACTCAAGGGATTTGAGCAAATGTACTGAAATGAAACATTTGTTTGTTGATGGGTTTGTTGTTCAAAATTCTACATCAACACATACGTTAATGTTCTCAGCGTCTGGACTAAAGAGCTGTTTAAAGCCCTTGGCTTAACCCAAATATACAGAATTAAATACAGAAAGCATAGTTCCACATCTTCTAACTTTTTTGTTTCTGGTCAAACATGAATCTTTAGTTCCTGGCTGATAGCCCTGGTGTGAAGCCATCTGCTCAGCTGAGCGCGGGCTTCTTAAGGCTGCACATCTGCTCGTACACTATACATTATGCGAGTGCTCTGCACTCTCTTGCCTCCATATGCGACCTCCCTGGTGTCGTGTGTTAATGATGGAACCGGTCCCCTCAGAGCTGCATGGAAGAGAAAGGGAGAAGGAGAGTAAAGAAGGGTGTGTGAAGATTGGAAAGGGGGGTAAAGGCGTGTGTGGGGTGGTAACATGTCCTTCTGAGAATCTGAACTATATTTGGTATGAGCTGTATTTGATAATGAATGTTCTTGCAGCCCACAGGAGGTATTGACACTAAAAAGAGAAAAATATTGTGATTAAAATTATGTGTTTGAATGAGGAGATCTGGAGGTAGAAATCAAAATATCGAGGAGTCTGAGTCCATGAACAGGGCCAGAACACACAATTCAATTCAAGGAAATTCAGTTTAATCTATAAAACAACCTGAGTCTTAATAGCTTTGCTAACATAGGCAGTCTTAAGACCTAGATTGGGTTAAGGTTAAAGATTGCAGAAATTAGTTTTTCACCCTGATCTTTTCAGGGTAAGTAAAACTTAACAGCAAAAATCTTATGGAACATACTAGTGGTATTTCTTTCCCACTTGCCTACAAATGCTTCGGTGCATGGCAGTGCAGTTTTGGGGTGCTATGGGGAGACAGAGTGCACACTGGACATGCCTTTAGAGTTTCAGTCCCCGTTTAATAAATGCATTCTCATGTACCACCTTATATCCTTTTAAAAATCATAACAGACAGCACAGGTACACTGGGATGAATTTAGTTTGCATAAATAAAGTATGCCCAGGCTAGTTTTCCCTTTCTCCCATAGAGGCAGCAGAGAGCTATTTATTTTTCTTTTGTCCTTGCAAGTCATCCAACTCTGGAATATACAGAGAGTTAAACAAATTTAATGGCTGAAAGTCCTCTATATGCATGTGTTTGTATTTCCTAAGTTATGCTGACCTCTCTGAGTCACAGAACATTGGAAACTGAGAGTGTATAATGGGGAAGTAATGCTCTGTGCTGCCCTCACATTTTATATTAAGCATCTGTTTTTGGCTACAATCACAGTGGCTACTGTGATATATGATATGACCTGGTATGGTCATTCTGGGGTTATATTAAGATACATATAAAATACCTAAAGAAAAGACCCTATACTAAAATAAGAAATCATAATGTCCAGTGCACACATAAAACAGACTTGTGACTGAGGACCCTGTGCCAGCAGTGGTAAGTAGAAAGTGTGTGTGTGTGTCTGTGTCTGTGAATGCATATCTATTTTCAAGGGAGTGGTAAGTAACTAATTAAAGCAAAATTTATTTCAGAGACGGTTAAAACCCAGTTCTTCATATAGGCCTGAACCTTAAATTAATCAAATTAATGAAAAATTATACTTTGAGATATCAAGAAGCCAGGTACTATGGTAAACCTCCAATGGCTTCATTTTTGCTTCTGTTTACTGAGGACGGACTATGGCCCAGTGCACTGAAATGAGACTTATTGGTGGAATCCTGGTAAACAAATAGGTGCTCTGGGATGAGGGCAGGGCTCTCTGCTGTTACCAACCATCTTGATTTAAGCTTTGGATTAAGTAGAAAAAGATGGAGGAAAGTGCTTTCTTGTGTGCAGGGAAGAAAAAAAAAAAAGTAGACTCTGTTAATTGCATGCAATCCAGCTGGAGTGATATATATCTACTACAAGTTTCTTTTTCTGGGTAGGAGTCTGAGCACTTAAACCAGGAACACACATTTTTCTTGTTAAATTCTCAAAATTCAACACCTCTGTTTTACTCCCAGAGACACAAGTATTTATGTTTCCCATTAAAAAATAAGCTGTTTGGGCTCCAATACATTTGTGACAATGCTTTTTCCTTGGTTTCCATTAACTAAGTTGATGTAACAGACTCCTGTTCTCTGCCCCTGTGTTTTACCAGCTTTCAGGCAGGCAGCGTCTCAACTTCCAAAGGCAAAAGCAAATCCTGTTTCTAATCAGTTCTCTGAGATAACCCATTTGTTTGCTTGTTTTTTGATCAGGCTGAGGTGCTCACTTAAGAACCTGACTCACTTGGTTGGATGAGATTTTGCAAGGTGCTTGTGTTTCTACCGGCTTTCAATAAAATCAATGGGAAACAGGAGGTGGTCAAGTTTGGGCATGATGTTGATGAGAAGAAATGTCCTGAATTAACATGGCAGGTGTCAAATTCAAGACTATTTGGAGGGAATATGAAATTAATACAATTAAAAATCTTTTTCTGATAGATTCACTGCATTGTCTTTGGGATACTTTCTTCATGTGTGATCAACAGAATTTGAGGGAGAGGTGAGAAGTATTTATGTTATCATGCCAAATAACCTGAAAATTTCCAAATTCAATGGCAGGGAAAGTACTGTAATGGAAACTCATAACAATGAAAGATTTGTCTAACAATATTGTAGAACATCCAAATGTTTGGTTCTAAAAACAGAAAGGAAAATATTGTGGTTTTGCTTCAAGATAAATATGTCTGCTTTATGCATGCTATAAAAATGTATCCCCTTCTGGACAAATTAACCAGTTCTAAAAAACTGGCTTTTTTTGCACTCCCTAAATCTTTCTTTTTTTAATGACCTCTGTGCCACAATTTTTGCCTCCAAGCAGTAATTAACCACTCTGCAAGTCACCACAAGTAAGCCAGAAATGAATTACACTTAAAAAACCCCACCTCTGTAACACTAATGTAGTTTAAACCAAAGTAATCAAACTTGTACTGCTACCCTCTTGTGTTTTTCAAGTACAAATGTTATGAAATTTTCAATAGCTTTCAGTGTCCTGCATAACAATTATGGTTGAAAAAACTGCAAAGCCGGAACCACCAAAGGAAGTCTGAAATGAGCAGAACTGTCCTTGAACACACCTTAAAATAGTTTACATTTATTATCCAGGCAAAGCAATACTTGCTCTATGTAACTTTTTTCCAGCGTCTTGCATAAAATGATGGAAAAATATGCAAATAAGATTAAGCATCTTGCATTGCATTTGATCGTATCTTGCAACATCTTAGGGGTGGAGAAAATATGAGGAATGCCGTCATCCAGTTTTCCCTCAGGTTTTTTGGTAACCAGCAGAATGTCTACATACAGAGCTTGATTCTTTCACTTAGGCTGGTACCAGTTGGGAGTAAATCTATTCAAGCCAACAAAACCTCCCTCAGGCATACAATGCTTACAGAATTGAAAGCTACACATCCTATCAGTTTACAGCTACAAATCTTTCAGTAAGTTTGTAGTAAATCTCCGTGTCTCTGAGATATGACCTGCTTTGTTTAAGGAATACATAACAATGTTTGCTTTCCATCAGATTATACATCAGCAGTTTTTATCAGGAACTTTTCTCTGCCAAATGACTTGGATTTGCATGGCCAATGTTGCCAAATTAGAATAAAGTGCACAACTTTACCATATTTCATCAGTTTTCGGATCAATTTACACCAAAGTGTGACATATCTCATTATTTAAATCTCTGCTAAGTTTGCCGGAGTAAGATTCATTTGATATGACTGCTGATATACAACTGTTCCCTTTTTACATCAAGGAAAAATAGATTTTTAAGTAGGAATTGCAGAGCAGTGTTATTAAAATGTTTTACATACTTATAAGTACATATTTTAGAGTCTGCGAATAAAGACCATCTTTCAATTTGTTGTGCCCAAATCCATTAAACCAGTAGAAAATAGATTAGCAAGAATAAACCTTTTAATCTCCTGGAAATTAAGTATGTAATCAATACTGAGAAAAGAACACAAAGCCTAAGACACACCAATGAAAAATTGACTTTGAAGATCAGAGATATTAACTCAAAATTATTTTTATGGGCATCGGAACTTAACGTTACAGTCAACTAGATTTACGTCAAAATATCTAAAACCAGACTTTGGGCTGCTTAGTCAATCTAAGTTGAAATGGGACAGTGAGAAGCATCTGACTGTGATATTCGGCCAGAGTGATCCATGCATGTGTAAGTACCTAGGCATCCCCCATGTAGGCATACATTTATTTCTTCCATATTAGACCATTTTCTCTCTATGCGTATCAGAAACCTTGGAGGAAAAAAAAAAATATTATGAATTACTACAACAGGTTTTCTGGCCAGGAGAAGGGCCACATTGCATTCAGTTAGTGCAAAATGACTGAAGACCAAATGTGACACTCCAGGTTTCTGTAAGACAGCCTGGAAGCCTTAGGCATTTTCCAAGACTATTACACTAAAATACTGATCCTATCCTACTTCTTTTGTCATACTGTTCTTATTTTTTGGTTGTTTTCTGATAACCAAAAGCCCCTCATGTCTCAGGCATTATGTCACATCTGAGGATGTAAAGGAACAAGGGTATTATGTTGGCTACTCTGTGCCACAGAAACTGTGCAATGTTTAAAAAGAAACAGGTGGGAGATAAAGAGGACTAAAATGTAAAGTGGAACGCTCTCTTTTTTTTCTTTGCCCCCCTTCACACAGCTTTATCTGTTCTCCCCTTTACTCCTTCCTCCCTCCCCCCCACCCTTTTTTTGTTTTATTCTTCCCAGATTTCTTTTTCCAGCAGTTCTCCTCTCTTTTTTCCACATTTCTGCCTCACCATCACAAGCCTGACATTGGACTTGTGCAGAAGTGCTGCCACCAGCAGCCACGGGCTCTGCCCCAGGGCACTGGCCTCCTCGTTCTGTCTGGGCTGGCAGTGGGAGGAAATACAGTGCCAGGAGTGGCGGGAGAAGCAACAGAAATACATCCATTTCACGAGCTGAGCTAGTGATTCCTCTGAGAAACAGTCAGAACGCATGGATGGCGAGACAGAGATCTCAAGCTGCTGTTGAATGCCTCTGTCCCTGTTCCACCTGATGTGAAGGCTGGAGCAGGAGTGGAAGCAAGATCAGGAGCTCACCTGATGAATCTGTCAGGGTGCTGAAGCAGTCTGTGTTTCACCCAGGGACTCTACTTAGTTTGAAGCTTCTCAGAGTGGATTTTGGGAGTTATTTCTGCTCTTTTGTTGTCTAGGTTAGCATGACAACCCCAGTGTTTGACATCTGCATAAAGCATCTCTGGAAAAAGAGTTTTCAACTGTTTTGGAAAAAAATTTCCAACAGAGCATTACTTCTATGCACAGCAAAGGGTTAACACAATAGCATGTTTCTCATAGAATGACGGAATTGGAAGGGACCTCAAAGATCATCTAGTTCCAACCCCCCTGCCATGGGCAGGGACACCCTCCACTAGACCAGGTTGCCCAAAGCCCCATCCAACCTGACCTCTCTCCCCATGCTTGCTCCCACTTCTGGTTATGGGAAGCAGCTTTCTCTTTTTTGCTGGGTGCCTCTGTGAACATGCTGAAAACCCACATTCCCAGTTCCTGCATATCTCTAAGCATTTCAGTTTTCCCTTTGTTCTTGGGCTCTGCCTGGGAAAGGTAAATCTTACTTGCTGGATTTCCATCAGGCAGATGTGATCCCCGGTTATTGGCTGCTCCAAAGTTTCCTTTATAACCTTATCTTTGGCACTGTGTCATTTCCTGATTGTTTTCCACCAGGACTTGCCTTTGATTTAGCAGGTGAATTTAGGGGCAAATCATGTTTAAAAAATATATACGGGTGCCTTATTCCCCACCAAAGCCTCAGGAGGGCTGTTCATGCACCTTCCTGTACTGCTCAGAGGGGTTTTTCAAACTAATTGCAGCTCCTTCTTGGCTAGCTTGGCTGCCCTCCTGCCTGCAGCTGTCTTCCAGCTCTGAAAGTCAAGGACAATCTGGAGAAAAACAAACGAAGGGAATATTTTGTTGGCTTGTAGTTTAAAATAATTGCTTTGCTTAGACCTTGTAAAAATCTCCATCATTAACTTTTGGGAGGGAGTTGTTTCCTTAAATCCAAACACATGCTCATACTCTCTGGGAAATTTGTGACTTAACCTGGTGAGATGGTGTGACCTTCTGCTGGGATGAATGATTTTTGAACAGAAATTCCAGTGGCACTTAGTGAGCTATGATGCTGAGAGGGTCACATACATAGTGTTACTCATGATGATAACAGCATCCGAAACCTTATTATTACATTTTTGTGTTCATAAATATTTCAGCAATAATTTGTGGCATTTTGCACTCAATTTTTCACATACGCAGAATCAAAGATTGCTAGCAACAAACCAGTGCAGCAAAGGGCAGTGAAGCTGCCGTTCCCCAACTGGTATATGTATTCCTTGATTTTGTATTCCCTGTGAACAAAATGGGCTATTTTGGCTTACTTGTTAATGGCATTGTGAGGTGGGGCTGAAGTGGGCTTCCCTGGAGACAAAGTTCTACCACATAGCCATCAGAAACCACTTAAAAATACACATCTCTTGTCTATTCTACAGCATAATTATGACCTGCTTACCTTAGAGCAGGATTGATGAGATAGCAGCTAAAAACATTTCAGAAAGGAGCTTTTCACTTTCTGCTGGTGAGAGGAGAAAGCAATACATCAAGAACAAGAGCATGCAAATGTACAAGAACAGTAGGTGAGAAAACATTATCCTGCCTGAGGT
Organism: Aramus guarauna; assembly: GCA_013400195.1. Classification (NCBI taxonomy): domain Eukaryota; kingdom Metazoa; phylum Chordata; class Aves; order Gruiformes; family Aramidae; genus Aramus; species Aramus guarauna. The sequence goes on along the minus strand of VXBL01001982.1, from coordinate 681,962 downwards.
CATCTAGTCACCTTTGATAGCTTTACTTTCAATTTGTCAACCAAATTTAAGCTTTTCTGCTTTCTCCTATCAAGAAAGTTGCTTGCCTAAAGAAACAACCAAACAAACAAACAACAAAATTCCTCCTCAGCTGTAGTCATCCTTTCTTTTGTGTTCATCTTCACAGCAAATACTCATAAGTTTTGGGGGTCATTTGACCTGGCAGTAAATTTAACATTTACATGCCCCCAAGTTGAGCCCTACTGCATGAAACAATATGTCAAACACCATGTAGCTCTAGAGATCTCACAGTTTTATTGATAAGGAAAAAAACAAGTGGATGAGATACAGGTGCAGCAAGGAGTTATGGTAGCATATGACCACTTTGTTGCTGCTGTTCTCAGTACCTACCCATAACTAGGTTTTACTTTATTACTTACAGTATTGAAGTGATGACTCTTGGAGAAATTTGGTTAAGGATGACTGTGGTTTTTTGCGGTG